>NJDC01001431.1:198995-218257 GCA_002245475.1 Calephelis virginiensis
CATTTGAGTACTCGGGCCCAGTGGCAGCATCTTGGGCACATGCATACATATCTCCATAAAATTCACTTCACCGTTTTAACATGTCATGCGTGCTTGCAAGAATATCACTACTCTTAGACTTAGTTCTATTCATTCTGGAGGCAGACAAACAGTTCCGAGACTTCTTCACCTCCCTCCAAAAGAGTTTGGCGTTCATCTCGAAGTTGTTAGCCAACCTCTCTTCTAGTTTCATACTTTCCCTTTCGAGTTTCGCGCTTCTCTTTCACTAAGTTTTTGGTGATATTCTTGCAACAACGGTACATTTCTTTCTTCAAATCTTTCATACTGTCATTTGACTGCAAACATGCTACATAGTCTAGCTAAGCTTTCTTCTTTCTTTCAACGGAGGCTTTTACCTCCTCATCCCACCATGCGTCACCATTCATAGACTTGTGCATCTTTGCACTCCCACATACCTCTTTCGCAACATCAACCATGTTATCTTACAAAACATTCCAACAGTCATCCACGTCTAAGTCCGGCAGGCACACACTATTCAGTCTGTCTTGGACTTGACTCTCATACATGCTTCCTACACTCGGGTCTTGCAACTTTTCACTCTTAATCCTTTCAAGCCCTCCAAATGGAATATGTACTCGCCAGTGCCTCCACTTCTTAAACAGACCCCTAAACCGGCTAATAACCAAGTAGTGGTCCGTGTTAAGAGTTGGGCCTCTGAAAGCTCACGTGTCGTCGTCGTCGTGTATGTCGTGTATTAAACACTTCCGGAGGCGACTATTAACCGAAATCAAATCTATCATACTCATTTGATATCATACATATAATCACTTTTTCATTTCCTTCAACCGTATTCAGAACATCCCTTACAGAATCCCAAAACTTTTCCAGGTCGTGAGTCGAGGACGAGTTGACCGGAGCATAGGGTGCTACCACAAAAACTCGTGTGACTCCTAGTATAATACGGACCCAGAGCAGTCTCGGACCAATCAAACCATACTCTTTCAGGCCTGAGGCTAAGCGAGACGATAAAATAATACCTACCCTAGCGCTAGCGTGATCGCTCTGTGATACACCAGACCAGAAAGCCAACCTGCCACCGGGGAAATCAAATGTATCACTACCCTTTCGCTTAGTCTCCGTTACACACAGTAAATCCAGGCATCTTTCATCCATTACATCAATCAATTCATTCATCTTCGCTTCCATTCCCCCTCTCACATTCCACGTGCCTATTTGACACTCTCCACCCCTCGATTCGCCTGTACGGGCCTGGCGTGATGGGTGGCGGCGCCCATCGCCGCATCTGCCTCTTTTCGTACCGACGAGGGCGGATCGGTACGCGTCGCCTCTAGGGAACGCCCTAACCCGCTCTGCGGTACTTTTTCGGGCCAGAATTGCAGTCCAATGGACTGGCAGGGATCGCAACGTGCATGCTTCTGGCCAATGACCCCCTCTCACACATTAATTCTGTAAATGGAGCTCATTCAGATAATGTAAACTCTGTAAAGTGAGCATGACTTTGATATTATTATATTGCCACCTCTGTATCTTATTTATTTGTTTTGTGACACTTAAAACAATCATATTCAGATTTTTGATCTACTTACAAATTAGATGATTATTTCTGTAAATCGAGCTCACTCATACTGTTAAACATACACACTTTGAGTATGGCTTTGATATTATTATATTGACACCTTGGCTTCTTGTCTGTGACAATTTGAACCAAGACATTCAGATTTTTGATCCTATCACACATTCATACTGTAAATGGAGCTCATTCAAATGAAATGAAATGAAATTTATTTATTTGCGGAATATGTGTGTTTAAAAGTTGTTACAGAATACTTATTCATACCAACAATTTCTACCACATTGTGGTGTGCAAATATTAAAGAATGTTATCAGTACAGAATGATCTAGTGATCTATATTGGTACCACAAATACTGTCAGTCAGGCTTGATTTTAAAGAAGTTTACTATCCCAAGTTCAATATTTCTCTGGACCACTTTTGCATTTGTTTATGCAGTGACTATTTCAAGTACAATTAGAGAAGATGTATGCTTGTCCTAAAAATATTGTCAGTAATTATTTTAAGTGAAGTAGTACTACCCGAGTAAATGTATATAAAGTTGTTGTAAAGTAGAGACAACTGTATTTAAAGCCCATATATGCTTAGATACTCTCGTCTTTGTATGTCGGTCTTAGTTGTAGTCACACCATAGGGTGCCTAAACATAGATAGCCAGAGGTAGCGTTAACCCTCTCATGAATTTATTTCTGATAAATTGTCAGATACATCAAAATGCAGTTACTTATGTTTGCTCACTCTGTTATGTATGTCTAAAATTGGTTAATTAATTACTTGGAAGAACATTAAAGCGCCTCTATATGAATCTTACCACAATACCCATAAATAGGTATGTCTTAAGTTTACGATACGATATTATCTTAAATCTTAGGGAATGGTCTTTAATATGTATTTTTATAATAATTTAAAAGTATGTAACGTACTAGCTGTTTACCCGCGACTTTGTCGGCTTAAGATAGTCATTTCGCACAACAGATTTAGTTGATTTCAATTTTCATCCCAGCCAGAAACTCAAATCGAGGAAAATTCTCAATTCTTGTGTACTTAGACGTCTTTATGATTGAAATCGAAGTCGGATTCTTGCAGTTTTACTGCGATTTAATAAATGCAATACCATCTACCATTCTTGCTACACGAAAGAACCATGGTTTCTCTCATTGTTACACCAGCATTTTCTTTTAATCGCACTCTCCTTTTCTCTCCGATCGTACTATTGCAAATGTGATCGGCGTGTGAAACATCACAATTTTTCCGAAGCGCTCTCATTTCGACCGCACCTATCCTTTATTCAAGCCTTATGACATATCTAACTCTCGATTCCATAAAGTAACGTAAGCGTAAAACAAAATTATTAGAAGTGGGTCTTACGCCGACTCAAAAACTCGCTTGGAACTAACTTATTTACGGCCAATGTTAATAATGTTTCTCTAAAGATGGATTGCAAGCAATCTAGATAGCTGGGTATCCGCCGGCCTATCCTATACCTAGTTGCCATATTTATCCTGTCCACAGATATGTTATTGGCAAGCGATAACATAAAATTGGATCAAAATATCAATCTTGGACAGCAAGTTTTGGATTAGGATTGATTATTAATATTGGCCGTTAGCAAGCAGCACTCCCATTCAATTTATTACATGGGGCACACTAAAAGTTTTGCACTTCTAGCTAATCGGAACTATTCGAATTTCGAATGTTCTAATTTCAAAACGCAACCTTCTTAGTAATAAAAAAAACAATTGGCGGGAAATAATTTGTCAATTGTTTTTTATCACTCATCAAAGTTCTACGTACGCAACGAAAATGGAATTAAGTCGAAATGATTTTAGAGCGAAGATTTTTTAAGATTTTAAAAGTTCTCTTTTTCCGCAAGACTATGCCGCTCGTCTTCAAAATTCTTTTGGGAGAGAAGCACCGTCAACGAAAATAATGTGGCTACTGTTAAGCGGTTAATTGAAGAAAACCCCCGGATTACCTATGAGACAATTCGAGAACTATTGGGGATTGGTATGAGCCAAATTCAGAAAATTTTACACTTAGAATTGAAAGTTCGGAAACTTTGTTGTCGTTGGATCCCTCATGAACTGACAGCGGAGCAGAAGCGGGCTCGCGTGAAATGGTACTCACAGAAGTATGACCACGGACATTCTAATGCTGTTTATGACATTGTCACAGGAGACGAAATGTGGATTTATTGTTTTGAACTCGAAAAACAATCGTGTGAATGGGTGTTTGAAAATGAGAACAGGCCAGCAAAATTGAGACAGGCGAGAAACGTTGATAAAAAAATGATCGCGCTTTTCTCAGCTACGGGTTCCTTCTTTACAATCCAACTTGAAGATCAAAGAGTATTAATGCCGAGTGGTATTCTACCATTTGTTTACCCAGGGTTTTAGAAAAAGTTCGCGAAAGACGACCCAAAAGCCGCATTCTCCTACACCATGATAACGCTTCTTCACACACGGCCAATAAAACAAAGTCATTTTTAGCTTCCGAAAAAGTACAACTCATCCTGCGCGTAGCCCCGACCTAGCACCCTCAAAGATTTGATGGGAGGTTTTACTTTTACCAACTCCGAAGAGGCAGTGATAGCGTTCAATCAGCACGTAGAAAACATGCCTTGAGCCTTCAGCTCTGTGGTCCTCCTGTTTTAAAAAATGGTTCGATCGCATGAAAAAATATTTAAAATGTAAAAGAGATTATTTTGAAAAGCAATAAACATAATATTTTAAGCGCTAAACTTATAGTGTGACCTACGTATGTGTACACACTCTTCTCTCTACATCCGCGGTGTAATTTCCATTCCTGCTAAAAGCGCTAGGGAAATAGAAAATTTCATACCGCTGTTTTTCATTTTTCTACCATTCATTTGGTTTTGATCTCATCGAAAAAGCCTCGTTCTTTACTGTGATCTCATAACTTTCACATCTGTGATAGGAGATTCTAGTTCGGATGGCGTAGAGCTCAAAGATGACGTAGAGCTCAAAAGTGATGAACAGTACCATCTGTTTAAAGAAGGCGGTTCGTCACCCACACTCAGTACCATGTCCAATGATCTTAACCTTTGGAGGCATTTATTCAAATCAAAACATATTATAAAACAAAGTCCCCCGCCGCGTCTGTCTGTCTGTTCGCGATTTACTTGAAAAGCACTGAACGGATTTTCATTCGGTTTTTAACAATACATAGAACAATTCTTGAGGAAGGTTTTTTGTGTATAGTAAGTTTATGTTTTGTACAAACCAACGGTATTACAATGATATTAGTTCAACATGTCGGTAAAAAATAAGCCGATCGGGAGCTTTCCTCGTAAACGCTGAGTTATCAAAAAGTTAAAATCTCCGGGCGCAAAATTAAATATCGTTGAAGCGTAGCAAAGACATGCGAGCTTACTGCATACATCCATACTGACATCCTGACATCCAGACATACTCACAAACTTTCGCATTTATAATATTAGTAGGATTTTTATTCTTGAATAACCGAAGCGAAGCGAGGGCGGGCAGCTAGTACAAAATAAAAATGCTGACGACATATAACCCTGCTTGATGCCAAATGTTAACGTCAAACTGAGGCAATAGATAACGACACACATGCTTAACAGACTAAATAAAATGTCCCAAAGTTTCGTACAACCCTACCAACGCTTCACAAAACTCGTAAAACCGTAGAAAACCCTCTGGCTCACAGTGCGATGATTATCTATGAAGTCGCAGAACGTAATACCTGATCCATACAACCACTTCCAGACCTGAAACCGTCCTTAGCCTCTCACAACATTACATCAAACATACCTTGCAATCTCCCTTATTTTTTCGTATAATTCTTATGCTAAACTGATAGCCCTGTAGCTCGAGCAGTCCACTTGTGGACTCTTGCCTTTTAGACTAGGAGGCCTTTTTTGTTGGTATTTCAATAAAGAATAAAAAAATTGACCGGTTGAAAAATAACAATTCCTTGCAATTGTTTAAACAATTTCGGTTCAAACAATATGGCACCGGGTTGCGCTATGGCAACATGCATTTACAGCATTAGGAGGGCAATTTGAAGAGGATCGCATAAAAAAAATTGAGGTGGAATAGTTTTCGGTACTCATGCGCCGATTCCTCCTAGTCTATTTATACAAGTCCCTTTTAAAATAAACGTTTCATAATGTTGCTAAACAATGTCCCATATGATGTTTAATTAGTATAGAAGTTAAAACTAATAAATAATTTACTATGATAACAATCACCTACTTCAAGTTTACTACATTTCCTTATCATTTTATTATATGGAAACAATTTTCTTACAATGTCAAACAACTCTTGGTTCCTTTATAACACCCTGTTTTTATTGGATAACAAATAGTAAGCTTCCTTATAGTAAAAGAACGCGAAATATTTAACCGTAAAGGACATATTATAAAACAAAGTCACCCGTCTGCGTCTATCTGTTTGTCTGTTGTCGATAAAGACACAAACTACTACTGTTATTTCACTAATAATGTATAATTTGTTAAGGGTTTGATAAAGTTGATTACCATATGACAATTTCAAGTCCATTAAGAATTTTCATCATATACGCTGCTAATAACCTTTTAGTTATAATAAAATAATGTATTTTATTTTTTTTATTTTTATGATATTTTTATGAATATTTTTTTTATTTTTATGAAGTCATATTGGCAAACGAATTTCCTGATGGTAATTAATTCACGGCGCCTAGAGACAACAAAGGTGGTAATGGTGCGTTGTCAACCTTAGGCCGGAATATCAGGCCTCGAGCAAAAGTAAATTTACTGGTTAACCTATCCTCCGAACCGGAACACGTCAACGACAAGCGCTGACGTTATGGCGGCAGGAATAGGTAAGGCGGTGGTACTAATTCCGCCGAGTCGCCTCGAAACTCGACCACCTAGTCTGGCAGGAAGGCAGACATAAAAGTCCGTCATGTTATATGTTTATATTTTAAGACAACTTACTATACCCGTTCTATTCTAAAAAAAACGTGTTGCACTCCGGAAGTGCCGGCAGAAGTGAAAACTTGAATATTAACGTTGTGCATTTTTGATATTTTGGAATGGTTAGGGAATAATTTTGCACGAATCGCTTTAAAGTACCTATTTAAAGTATGAAAGTACTATCATTTATGTGGTAGAATAAAATATTCATTTATTACGCTATCGTACACAAACATGACAACACGAACATCCGCGCAAGCTCCCTGCGCCGTTTTACGATTTTTCGTTCAGGTTACGTGTCCTGACGCGAGTTTAGAAGTTTTTACCCATTCCAAAAAAAGGTGTGCAACGCCGCTAAAGAAGTTTTCACTTCAAAATTGTAGAATAAAATAATATTTTATTTTACTTACAACTCTGTAATTCTATAATCTACTACAGAATCGAAATGCAGCTAGAACATGTAAAGTTTAAAATACAAGCTCCAGATTGGCAATGCACCTTCACATTTTTACCAACAGAAAGTCAGTCTGCTTGTTTGCTTTTTTGTATTATAAAAATTTGCAGTTTAAAAGACAGTGTAATTCTCTTCGCGAGAAAAACCAGTCAGCTTTTTAACTTCCTGACAACATTTTTTATGCTGTGTACAGTTTTTTTTATGCTGTGTACAGTAACACCCATAAATATTTGTGGAATAATTGATGTTTTTTTTTACAGATTCCTAGACGCACGGATGTTCGCTACTTGTTCAGATGACACCACAATCGCTTTATGGGATGTGAGACATTTGAAAAAGAAAATTCGCTCTCTCCTCGGTCATTCTAATTGGGTTAAAAATATAGAATTTTCCGTAAAAGATAAACTTCTTGTGACATCTGGTCTGGATGGAAGCATTTATACTTGGGACATCAACTCCTACACGGAATTTAATTTAGTTTACCAAAGAGTTTTCCATGCCTCTGGTCTCATGAGGTGCAGGCTGTCTCCAGACGCTCGACAAATGGTCATGTGCACGACAGGCGGCTTATTAGTCATCATTCATAACTTGAATCTGACGACGTTAGCACAGGACTTGCATGGATTTAAGGTAATATACATTTGTCCTTCATTCCGTTGATGTTGTTCTAGGTTTAAATGTGTTAGGAACTTTCGAAGAAAGAGCGTACTTATTCCCGAAAAGCAACGCATATGTGATTATTCTGGTGTTGCAGACGGTGATGCGTTTGCCTCATTGTCTATGTGAAATAGAGAACATCTAATTCGCTTAAGGGCATTTAGTTCTTGTCATTATTAAGTCAGGTGATAGGTGGGTCTTAAGATGAACTTGGACAAGACGAAAGTCATGTCCAACGTTCATGTTGCACCTATACCAGTTCAAGTTGGAAACTCAATTCTTGAAGTTGTTGAGTATCTTCTTGTCCAAATTACCGCAGAGCCTAATGTCGAAAGTCTTCCGACTAGTGCGTTTTATCGGTGATGACATATGGAATTGAGACTTGGCTGTTAAATGTGGGCCTCTTAAATAAGCTCAGAGTCGCTGAGTGTGCTATGGAGAGAGCTATGCTCGGTGTTGGTTGGTCGGTCTGCGAGATATTAAGTTACATTACAGTATATTTATATAATAAATATTTTCAGCCCAGCAAAACATAGAAATATATCCCTCTGATATCAAAGCATATATGCTAGATGGCCTTTCTATGGTGAAACTTATTTGAAATCTGTTAGGAAGCCATATCATCCACTAGTAATATAGACTTTATTTCATTAAAATAGCGTTAATTGAAAAATAATTACTGTAGCCAGCTAGCAGTTATTGATGTTAGTTATTGATATCTAAATATAATTAGCATTCACCTAGAGACTGAGTAAAATTGACTATGATTTTATCTAAACTATAAATAATGTATTAGATGTTTTTGTTCAACACTAATTAATAATTAGTATTGTTTTAATTTACATTCCTTTTTAAATCAACTCACAAAGGAACAATGGAATTTAATGTTAAATATTAATATTTGAACTATGTGATTAATTACTAGCGATAAGAAATACTAATTAGGTAATTATTAATGTAACCACGTAACAAAACTGAAAATAAATAAATAAAATTGAGGAGATAAAACTTAGACTGTATATATATTCAAATGAAAAAAACCCAGTGCGTATTTTCCAATTCGGCTTAAGGTATACAGTGTAAATGAGTTGAAGATGAAAGAGACCGGTTTTAATAAATACATTTTTCCGTATGTTTATCTTAATGTATATTTTAACACTTAAAATATTATTTTTGTATTGGTACCAATATGAATAATATCTGTGTATGAGTGTCAAGTTTTTCGAGAGTTGCGATCTACACGCGTATATCGGTCAGCTGTCGCATGTTGACATGAATGCTCGTTGTTTATAGCAGGGTGGATTAAAAAGTATTTGACCTAACCAATAAACACATACTAAATCAGTTATATTTTTATTTTTCTACATAATCACCAAGTTCGGTGCACTTTTACCATCTCCAAAGCATTTAGACCTTTGAAAGGAAATTGTTCTTTATTAGAGTTAAAATATGCGTCTAATGCCGTTTTGACCTCGTTTGTCGAAAATCTTTGACCTCCCAAGTGCTTTTTTAGGTTAAAGAACAGCAAGAAGTCTGAATGTGCTAGATCAGGTGAATAAGGCGGATGCGGTAATAGTTCAATGTCACAATGTGGATTTTAGCCATGGATTGCACAGATGTGTGAAAACGGGCGTTATCTTTATGAAACAGGAATTTTCTTCTCAGCATTCCTGGACGTTTTTCTTTTATTTCAGTACAGTAGTGACCAGAGTTTATAGTCTGATCCCTTTCAAAATAATCAATCGTAATTACAACCTTCGAGTCCCAGAATACTGAAGCCATTAGGTACCTTATTTACCGACAAAATCGCCTTGGCCTTTTTGGAGGGTAGTGATTAGTGAACCAGGTCTTCTCCACTGTTTTGATTGTTGTTTTGTTTCTGGTGTACAGTGATGAACTCATCTCATGTTTAATCCATTGTAACAAAACGATTCAAAAAATCATCTGCATCAGCTTCAAATAACTCCAAACAGTCACGTGAAATAGTCAATCGCGTCCTTTTTTGTTCAACATAAAGCAGTCGCGAAATCCAACTCGCAGCAACTTTGCGGAAACCCAATTCATTGACTATGATACTTTGTGTTCGTTCATAATATATGCCTATAATCTCGGCTATCTCTCTCATTTTTAATTTGCGGTCTTCCATAATTAAATCAAGTACTTTTTTAATATTTTCGTCAGTAGTGGACGTCGAAGGTCTTCCAGATCGGGGTTTATGTTTCACTGTCTCTACCACGCTTGAATTCTGCTAGCCATTTTTTGATGGGTGAATAAAACAGAGCAGAATCTCCTAATGTACTGACCACATATATCATCATGGATGGCTTTCGGTGATATCCCTTCTTATGGAGGTACTTAATGACGGCACGCTGCTCGATTTGCAGAAAGTATGTCCGATGCTTTTTAAAAAAAAAAAGAATTACACCTTATTATTGTGCTCGTTTCGAACTCCACACAATTAACTACTCTAAACTGAACTAAATAATATGGATAGTTTTGATATTTAGAATTGAATCGGTCTGTGGAAGGCCGAGTATTTTGCAATCAACCCTTTTATAAAGAAATGCTGTCATATTATACGGAAGAAGACGTCTGTTCTGTCTCGCGCTCAGACAATATCGAAACGAGTTGAACAATAAATTCGAAGAAATTCTTTGACAATGTAATGTGTAATGGGTGACTGGACGTCTATTTACTAGACGTGAGCCGTTTCATAATTTTCGTGAAACGTAATGTAACCAGTGACACGAAATGCGTCACCGGTTTTGAAACGAGTTATTTTAGAAACCAGTTTCTTTTTTCATTTTCGTACAGTGATTTTGTTGATTATTAAATTTGATCACTATACGGTTACTCACAAAACACGTTAAATCATAGTCACTGTTTTGCAGCATATTGCTACAAAGTCGTTATATAGTTTTATCGACACTGTAATACTAACATACTCAAATTAATTTCTATTTATGAGTTTTTTTTTTAAATCTATGTTTACGAAAGTTAATTTTACTGTAGGTATATACAATAATTGAAATATTTACTGCGTATTTACATTTTTTCACTTTTATATTATTTTTACAGTTTTCTTTCGTGTTTTTAATACCTTTGTTATCACTGGTCAACATTAAATAGTGTAAGTACCTATATAATAATAAATCGCTAAATGTGTTGGTAACTGCATAACTTTCGAACTACTAGACCGATTTGGCAAATTATTTTTTTATTGCTTTAGTTATTAGGTATCAGGAGATGGTTTTTATGGTAAGAAAAATGGGAGAGTATCAGAAAAAATGGGAAAATAATGCTTTATTATTTCCCATACTAAACGAGTGGAACGAGTTTCGCCGGGACAGCTAGTACTTTATACAAATTAGACGAAGTGATATAAATAAATAATTAGTTGTGTATGTAAAAGTTTTATCGAATTACATCTCAAAGTTTAATACGTATTAGGATGAGTCATAGGCTGTTTTGTTATTGTGATCACCTTACGACTTGTAGCGGATCACGCATGCGCAATATGCTCGGCTCGGTTGTTCATTACAAATGAAACTGGTTACTAAAATCACTTCTTCTCATTTGACTAGAAACCGGTGACATGATTACTTGCCGCGTAACTGGTTACTGAAACGAGTGATGTGAAATAGCTCTCACGTCTACTATTTACAGAAGTGTTAATATAATTGTATTGTGTTAATACTATCAATATCACTGTATTCGTAAATGTAATGGTGGTCCGCGTCATTTTAGCTTAAACTTTCAATAAACGTGCACTATTAGGTAAGACGTGCCATTCGTCACCCTTCATTTACATAATCTTATATCAAAATTTTATCCATTTTGGTTGGCACTGTATGTCATGTTAGTGATGTCAGCGCGCTTAGGTCTCAACTTATCGCGTTCGGGTAGTAGAATAAAAAAAAATACGCGAAAACTACTTATAAAGCAGAAAACAAAAGAAAATCTCAAAAAATACAATTATACATCGATACCTAATTGGTCGGTAAGATATAAAAATTAAAAAGAATAATGTCTGGGACAGTGCAGTGGAAGTACGGATTCGTGGTGGTACTCAGTGGTCTTATAATTACTTGGAAGTTTGCCGGGACCGAATTTAAAATACTTACTTGCATCAGAAATTAGATTTTTTATAAGATGACGAACAAGCAGGCGGCTCTTTTGGTGCAAAAGAAGGAAGGAATGGCATAACGTGACAAAACCGAGCTAGCACATCAGGGTTTTTTTTTCACTCTTTCTTTTTTTCCATCATAATTTATGATCTTCAATTCAGTGTCAAATTATAATATTCTGATTGTATTTATTTTACAGCCAAATTTATACCGCCTTATGCAGATGAGCCAACAGGTGATACCAATTGCAGCGATGTATGATCATTTGTTTGACTTTAAAAGGACTGAAAATAGAGTTGAATTTGTGTCTGACTTCCCCAATGGCAATGACGCAGAAGTTGTTAGTGCACTTCAGGTAAGGATATTAAATTATTACAAAAAAATTATAAATACGAAAGGTTTTTTTTATGTTTTGGTGTTATTTACCTATGTACATCTATAACTTGGAGAAAAATGCAAGTAATGAATGCTTATTTATTCTCTATATGACTTGATTCAAATTGAAGAAAGATTTTTGATAAATTTACAGATTCATCCACAAGGATGGAGTGCATTGAGTCGCAATATTAGTCACGACGACAGATCTGAGGTGAGATATTATCGGGTTTCGACAAAAATCTAGATGCCTTTTTAACTAAACACTTGGGGTAATATTGTTGCGTACTTACTTAACTAAAAAAAAGTATCTTCACGCCCATATCCCCGAAGAGGTAGGCAGAGGTACAACCAAGACACCCACGACTAGCAGAAGACACTAAGTCCCACAATGTGCTAGGTGGCAAGCCTATCGCCAACCGGGCACATTTACAATCCCGACCAACATTTTTTTTTAAATTCGAAAATCGGAAATACCCAATTTTCTTTTTGTTGGCCAACCCGGAATTCGAACCAGGGACCTCATGCAGTCAAGTTCAACACCCGGACCGCTAGACCACAGAGGCGATCACTTAGAATACTTAACTAATTTTAAGTTATTGTTGTCTTCTTTCAACGATAGTAATAGAAAGAGACAAAATACGTGTAGTGCTGTTATATTAGTTTGTACATGACATAAAAACGTCACAAGTTGACGTGTTTAAACTAATCTGACATATCTAAAATATTCCATGTCTTTATTTTTGGTTCATTGGAAAAATAAAGCATATGCCTGAAATAACTTTAGCTGGTGACCAGCAGAATTACCACCAAGATCCAAACAATAACAACGTGACAGGATGTTCTTGGTTGCAAATCTAATTTTAGACAGTGTGTAGTAAAACACATGGTCAACGAGGGTTTTAATTTTTTTGTAGTAAGACGGTATGTGTTTAAAATAAATAAATATTCCTGGACAACAACTTACACGAATTGAATCTAACCCTAAAGTAAGCAAATTATATGCTTGTGTTATGGGTGTTAGTCAACGGTTCTAATACACAGAATAACTTAAATAGATACCAGAATAAATTTAATAATGGTGGTGGTCTCTCTAAAATCTTCTAAACGGTCTAAAATGTTATAGAAATCATGTAAATTGCCTGTATAAAAAGGAGGTTATTATATGTGTTACTTATATTTTTCATAAATTCTTTGTTTTTTTCTTTCAATGTTGAATTTCATAATTAACACTCTACAGAGGTAAAGATGTGAGTGCTTAGTCCAATGCATTTTGCATGTATTTGTAGGCACAATTTGAAGTTGCTTAATAACGAGTATGATTGTCGTTGGTAGTGGTCGTGTATCCATGACATCCAGCCGCACTGTGGGGTGTCGGACAAGAGCTGCCGCGACCCGTCGCCCCCCCCGCGGAGGGCGGCGGGGGGCACACGCGCGTCCCGCCGCCCGCGCCCGCGCCCCTACCGCCAGCTGCGCCCCTCCACCACACAGTGAGTACTCCACCCAACCCTAGCGAAACCGTCCATGCAATCCTGTTCCCATAGAGAGCGGTTCCCAGTTGCTAGTATATGTTCATAATATTTCGCCTATTATTTCGGGTTTCACATGCAGTTGGGAACCACTGCTCTAAATCCTAAATTTACTGCTATACTGCTTCGTTCAGAGAGGAACTACAGAAATATATATTTGGGCGTTCTCACCATCTGCATTTCAATAGCACAGTAACAAGGTATATTTTTATTCTATTTGTTCTTTCTATGTTACCCAGTTTATAACGTCAGACCTCAAAAGCTGCTGTGATTCATAATGTAAAATAATATCACATACGCACGCGCACTTTAAAATAAAATCATCAAAATTTTAACAAACAACGCCGGTATCTTAACACTTTGCTTTGTATGCTAATTTGTAAGTAAAGAAAATTGTAATCAAATAAAAAGTACAACTGAGCGTATGAATGAAGTTTAAATGCCTTCAAATTACAAAATCAGGTCTGAAAGCTCAAGCGAAAGAGAAAGAACCGAAGAGCAGGAGCCTGAAGCCGGACCGAGTACCTCGCGGAGTGAGACTTCTTCACCGGCCAACCCGGCGTCTAGACTCGGGGCGGTGAGTGTGGTTCCTACACAACATCTGACTGTAACATCGCACACCAATATGAGTCGGAAGTTTCTATCAAAATGGAGTTAATTGTGTTCCATATTTTTTCATAAATCTTCACCTTTGTCATCTTATCGACATTCATGCAATCGAAAAGTTATTAGAAAGTGACTTAACAAGGTCCACAAAGAAACTGACTTAGTTAAGTAAGTTTATTGAAGTGAAATTTATTTATTCCCGGAGTAGGTGTGTCCCGAATTATCGTGACTATTTAACACTTTTTATCGAATTTAAATTTATATAAAGGATATATTTATATATTTTTTAATATTTAAATAAAATAATAAAAATAAATTATGTTTTATACATATATTACCGATTGACCTGCTGCTACGGATATAAGCGGTGGTCTCAGAAGTCGAAAGTCACGAGTATAGATTAAATTTCCAGTAGATAGATGCTTAGTGGCACTTAGCCCTTCTGTTATACTTGTAATCAACTGAAGTTCTTAAATTTTAGTTTCGATATTTTGAAGGCCTAATTCCATTTGAAAATTAATGTTGGTAAAATTATAATCTATGTCGTCAGTCATATGAACGTGCGATGTCATTTCGTCGTGTTGTGTATGAACCTGTACGTCTGTTCATGTGAGCATTACAACTAAAATGTTTAATATTTAAATTAGAGCATTCTATTTACTTTCTTTTTTATGTTAATATTTCGCATGCAACAAAAATTTTAAATCGCAACTGCGAAGTTTAGAATATATGCTCCGCGTTTCTATATTTTTAGAACTCTTCTTTTAAGTTAGTCTATTTTATTTTGTCCAGGGTCTTTCGAGTATTCAAAATGATGTGTGGGAGGCATCCATTACAATAAAACAACACCGAATGCTTCAAGAAATGTATAGCAGGTAATATTTTATTTTGCTCACATCAACAGAATTACCTCACTGAACCCGAGTCATATGCTTTATAATTATAATACTATATTATTATTATAATGTCACTGTACAAATAGTTATATAATAATGCTTGCCCGTTTCGAATACAACGCTTGTAAAATTACTAACAGCGGCGTTAACTATATTTTTTTTGTTATTAACTATAAATTAACTATAATTCATTGCGTTAGTATTAGTGCAGGCGCTGCTATGTTGGAGCTCGTTTGATCTAAATTTTCTGAGCAAGTATCGATGCTTTTTTTCTGGTTGTTTCACGTGTCATTAGTGTTTTTCGCTGATCTTTTTCTGACTTTCTAAGCAATAGCGCAGGTAGTCCAAAAGTCCATACAAATTACGTAAATTTATCTATTTATTATTTTTAATTTAATCTAGTATGTTATTTCTAATCAATTTCAGTTGTTCTTTCGAGTAGATAGTGAATAAATTGGTGAATATGACTCGAAATAGAATAATACAATAAGTTAAATGTGAAATAATGTTCCTAATTTATGGTTCAGGTTTTCTGTGTAGAACAGACCATTTGCCGAAGCAATGCATATTATTAACATGTTACTATCTAAATTTTACCCTTTGTATTCTGAGCTGTATAGACCCTAGGACTAAGGAAAGAAAGTATAAATACTCACCTGAACATGTTGCGCTTACCACGTAGCCACAATTTTACTTGCACCGCGTTTGCAACGTTTGTTGTTATTGGGTATTCAGTTAATTTTATAAGAAACGCACTAATTTCCATTTCATTCTAATAAGGTCTTTAGACGAAATGACTAGATGCTTGGTAGGATGAAGAAAGGTCTCCGGTGGCTTAGAAATTTAAGTTTGACGTCTTAGAAGCGTTAAACGTGTATATGCTTCCAGCCTAAGTGATTGTGATAGCGCAGCGCTTGTTTGCTTAAATATAGAATTTTACCGCTACGGTTTTATAACGGTATTTTATTTTTAAAACTATTTTTTAAAAATCTTATATTATGTGCTATAATGTTATCGTTGTTGTGTGAAACATTAAAAATACATACATAAAAATGTATGCAACATGCACATCAATCTTTTCCGAATTTTATTATATTATATATAATCACTCTTTTAGATCGTTATATCATTTTACTTAGCCTAATCACTTTTAATGAATTACAGCAAAAATGTGATTTATTATTGTTACTATTTCAAATACAACATGTTGCTTAGGTTTTAATGTACGTACGTATTTTATATTTTTTTAGTGAATATCATTTGCGTAGATACAATAATATATTAAATTAAACTATGCATTTTTTTCATGTACCATATCATGTAATTAGACTGACAATGGACTATTGTCATTTACTATTTTTAAGGAGTCTGTTTTTTATTTTTATTTCTTAAAAAAACAATTACAAGGAAAAAAGAACTGTAAATTTTGTCAATGCACCTACTTGGACTATCAAAAACCAAAAAATACAAATAAAATGTGTAACGCTTATTTTACTTCTGTTAAGTACCAGAAAATAACTTGTTATTAGAGAATCTGCCTGTGTGCTTTTCAGTTCTATAAAAAATGAGAGCATGAGTTAACTGTAAAGTGCGCGTGTAATATGTGTGCAGAGGGCAGGTTGGCCGCAATTTTAACATGCAACGTATCATGGGCATCAATACGGGTATATCGCCGCCTGCCGCCCCGCGTCTCCGGCTTCCGCGAGCCGCCCCCGCGCGCCTTTTGCCCCGCCTGGCGCCGCAGAGACGTGCGCCTACCTCCAGCGACCGGTAAGTACTCGCAAAATCGGGTTAAAAACTATGGCAGACTATCAATGTGACCATTTCTTTTTTCACCGGGGACCGGAAAGATTGTTACTTTACCGCGCATGCAACACTGACATGAAAGGTAAGTATAAAATTTATTATTACCGATTATAAAACGGGATATTGCATTCTACGCTTCAATTGATCTTAGGGAGTGCTCTACAGAAAAAGGATGTATGAAACGTCTTGTCATGACTAACGTCGCTCAAGACATTATAAGGATCTCTTAGAAACCTGAAAATGTTTCAACATTGTTTTTATAATATTTGAATATCAATATCTATAAGAATCTGTAAGTTTAGTATTGAAATTAATGTTGAAAATTAATTTTTTTTGTGCACTATTTTCAGCATTAAAGTTGACGGAGATAAGCTTAGTCTGGGCGTCAATTTGATCTAGAAGGTTTTTATGTTGATACAAAAGAAATAAGAACAGAAAGGTCTACATTAAATGTTTTGTTGTTTAACTATGTATCAAGTATATTATAACAAGGTCAAAAGCGGCTCCATTACTGACTTATTTGTCTTAACATCCCTCCCCTACTTAATATTGTGCCTGTGGCAACAAATCTTAGTCCAGGTTGACATGGAAGCCTTGAAAAGGCTGACAATAATTCTACTGAAGCCGAATATGCAATAATAACTTAGCTTATTTTGCAGATGCCGTAAGTCATCAGGAGGTTCAGTAATTTGTCTGGCAACAACAACTCTTGTTATATCTCTTCTTTTTCCTACCTTACTTTACTTCTTTTATGTTTCTGTTGTCAATTTTGTCTGTCGTCGTTTCTTATTTTTATTTTCTCTCATTTTCTAAACCACATTTTGTAGATGTCATTTTTGTTTTGTAATTGTTGTATCTTTGTAATTTTATGCTACAATTAGCAATTTCCTTACTACCTTTATTTCTCCTTGACTACGCGGTTTTGTTGCTTGTCTATGTTTATATGTGGGTATGTTTGTCTCGAATTGACTTTCGTTTATGTTAAAATACCGACAATAGAATGGAACCTAAACGGCTGCGCACGTAAACTTATGGTCATCTCTATAAGTTCTTTTCATGTCGTGGCTCTTTATTATATTTCTTTTGTTATTCAGATTACCTCTATTATTTCGATGGTCAAATATTAGTTGGTTTTTATATTTTATGTTTCTGTCTTTGTTACGTTTCGGAATGTTGTTTTGTCATTTTGATTCGAATATGCCATATGTCCGAGAGAGAGTTAATTTTCTTTTCGACTTTTCTTTTGGTTAATTTGCGTTTATGTTGTTTGTCTTTGTTTATAAATTCGTAAATTCGTTACGTGTGTGTCTCACAAATTAACGTACGTTTATTATAGCAAGTATTCCTCTGATAAATTAAATAATGGGATTGAAAATGGCGAAAAATATCTTTATTTAATATATTACATGAATGATATTTTACGCTGAAATATTTTTAACAAAAAAATGTAACTTTTATTTTGTCTTCCTTTTTCCTTGGTGCGTATTATAACATTAAATAAGAATTATGGAAGGCCGAAAAGTATCCAAGTTATATCGTATTTAAAGTAACCAATATTCACTCTTTTGTTATATAGTACTAACTTAATAAAATAGGGGGTAGGGATGAATACTTTGTTTCAAAAAAGGGTATTTTTTTAAATTGTAATTAGAGAAAAAATAGCAATAAACGCCAAAACATAGAAACTATGCTTATCTGTAAGAGTCAGGTAAGGAGAGATGAGAGATATAGAGATAGTATTTTAAAAGGAGGTGACGTCACTATCAATCCTAGTTTTTATAAACGTTAGATAAATTATATGAAAAATATAATATATGAAAATTATATGACAGTTACTGCAACGTTTAATGAATTTGGCGCCTTAAATTCTGACTGGATTTTTGTCGCGTGATTCTTATTTTATGTTTTTTTTTTCTATAAAATGACTGTTAACAGTCATTTTTAAAAATAAATTTCTTAAATATTAAATAAAAAATGTTCAAAGTTTCATTTGCGATACATAAAATACACAGTGTATTTAGTGTTTCGTAGTTTCGAATATGAACTAATAGTTTTCAGTTGACATCTACAAAATCAAAATCTTATTCCTCATATAGATAATAATAATATCTTAGACAAAATAAACTCTTAAATTATTTATAGGCTAAAACGGATATAGATTCGTAATACAATTTAAAAGTTTGAGTTAACTTCTACACAGTATTAAAATATTAATTATAATCTTAAGGGGCCATGTATGCTAAAATACGTCAGCAATATACTGTTTTTTCCATACAAAG
>NJDC01001431.1:218984-235537 GCA_002245475.1 Calephelis virginiensis
TTAGATTCTCTACACAGGCTAAACTTTTTTAAAGTTAAAGAGCGGCGTGTAATTCTTACCTCCAAAAAATACGTTGACTTGTATGCCTTTCGAGTTTCCATATTATAAAATATGTATACGAAACTCGCCGGGTGACATCAATACAGCATCTCTCTTCGGACTTGCGGCTCTATTGCGCGTTGCGACTTGCGAAGATCTACGCTCGCCGGTAGTAAGGTAGGTACTGATAGGGATGACGTGCTTTCGGCAGGTAGGTGCATGCACTTCTCATTGGTCGCTTTTCCTTGCTGTGGAATGTAGAAATGCACAATAGAATGACTAAAAGGATAAACATGAAATCTTTAGCTGGGGCCAATAGTTTTATAAGATAGAAAAGCGAACAGGCATACGGCCTGAGGTAGAAGACAGCCATGGACTGTGAATGACCTGAGTTAATAGACTCGTCGAGTTGTTAGGCCAAATGTGAAGCTGTGCGACACTTGGGACCGAAACACGACACTGCTATTATGACAGAATTGATAAGCCGGTGCATCCATAACAGGGAAAGTTGCTGTCCAACACTACCACCATCGATATAATATTTTGAACACTGATTTTGTTGAATATATACATACTATAATATAAAAGTATATAAGAAACTTTTATATTACAGTCTGTATTATGTACCATCTTGTGTAATTCGTTGTTAATGAATTTTCAAGGTTTTTGGATCAAATTTCAATTTCAAATTTGGATAGAATTTCGTGAAATAATCCAACACCATCCTAGCGATTTTAAAGAGACCCAAACCGGTGGAGTTCTAAGTTATGTTGGATATATTGAAGCTTCCCATCCAAACTATTCCATTTTTCTTTAGTGACCAAAGACGAATGTGGTCTAGCTTCATCACTATAAAAGTTTAGTTGTCCATCTTTTCCTCGATTGCTTAATCCAGAGGTTTCCAAACTTATTTCATGTAACGCCCACTTTGAATAACGGTTATTTTGTAGCGCCCCCACTCCATTTTTCTCATCAAAAATCTCAAAAACATTTTTGTTTCGCCTGGAGTTTAAAAAATCAGGTTTCCTTACCGCCCCCGTCTAGGTCTCCAGCGCCCACAAGGGGGCGTTATCGCCCACTTCGGGAAAGACTGGCTTAATCAAATCTCAGAATTATCAGTGTTTCGATGTGCTCACCAGTGAAAGCTTGTAATGAATTATTCTCTTTGCAATTCCCGAAGCATCTTGTTAATCCTGGCTTCGCTATAGTGACGACAAGTAGTAAGTGTAGCAAATGCGATAATCAGTACTCGATACTGTGCCCAGCCGAGTATATGGCGCGATATGTTCGCTATAGTCCATGGAGTTTAGCTGAAGCAAAGATACTTTATTACAATATTATACATGCTAAATGCAAAAAGACTTTCCACAAACTGTTGTATTTGAATGTTGTTTATGTCAGTCGCTTTGACCAAAATAAAATACGAGATTTCTCCTCCTCAGGATCAGGATCCTCAGGAGAAGAAACTCGACATGTTCATCAAAACAGTGTAGTGAGTTGTTAAAAGCAGGAATAGCAATAGGTAGTACTTCAAACAGAAATTGAAGATTGGGCCAATTGGAGCGATTGTCAATCATCCAAATTCGCTTTTCTAAAAAAAAAGCCGTCATACATTTACTTTGGTCGAAGGATTGATTTATATTTCCTCTCTGTGCTAAATAATGCGATTGATTGAAGATGCGATGAGTTCGATTGCCTTCATATGATGTATCATTGTATATTTAAGTGTACATGTTGATTGCTGATGTCAGGATTTCTTCCTTATTTTATCGTACTTTTTTTTCGTTTTATTTACTAGCGTATGAATGTTAACGTCGTTCAGTTTCGTTTCAATAAATCCTAATATTATGCACTACTTGTTTTTATACATTAGTGGTAATTCTGCTGCGCAATTACTAAACTAGTTGTAAGTTATCGCTATCCTCTTTCAACCCAAGTAAAAGAGACAAAATACAATTATTGTTGTCAGATTAGTTTGTGCGTAACATTTCTGCAGGCGTTTAATACACACCTCGGAAAACGTTGAAAAAAAAGTTCACAAGTAGCTAGTAAAATTCAGACTAATTTGACATGCCTAAAATGTTGCATCTCTTATGTTTTTGTTTCATTGGAAAAAGATAGCATGCTTTAAAATTGAGTTTACTTTGTGCTTAGCAGAATTACCAACCACCATTGCCATAATTTATTTGATTTGACGCGCCGTAACACATCGCTGGGACCAACTATATACAAGTCGTATAAAAAACTAATTGAAGCTTAGTAATTGTTAGAGTTAAAATAATAAGAACTAGTTGAAGTGCCAGGAAGTGGAAAGACAACGAGGTGATTTTCTTCTGAACAACAGATAGCTAATGTAATATTTATATTATTTAAATTATGAAACACATTCAGCTTAACAGCCAGCATAGCATAGGTACAGAAAAACACTCGCGCCTTTAGACAAAAATCTTTAAAGTTTATATAAACGGTGCTTTGAATCAAATATAGATAAAATCATTTCATTTGTTTATGGAGTCCAGCAACTTGGTCAAGTTTATTTTTCATGTTGACTAGTTTTGATGTTTTCTGTCATCTTACCCCTCGCTGGTACTTGCATCCTTTCTGTGCTTAAGTAACTGTACACAGAAATTTGCTTTTTAGTTGAGAAGTTTGATTTTACAACTGTTACAAACTGTCGTTTGCATAAAACATCTAAATATTATAATTGATAAGCATTTATGATAACCTTTTAAAATGTATTAATTTCTAGGACATCCCCATCGACTTCGCGACAGTCGCCTCGCAGAGAAAGCTCAAGTACAAGCAGATCACAATCCGGTGATGAGTCGGAGGTGCGGCATTACATTAGACAGAATCGCGAACGATTACTCTATTACATAGAAGAGACAAATGAGGGGAAAGGTTTCATCAAGGTAATATAATTTTATTACATTTATAAAGGTTATTTACAGTTCAAAACAAACTTAACGTTTTCTTGTTTGATAATTTCATTAAGGTATAAATAACGATTTAATAACACACACACACACTTCTTAACACACACACTTCTTCTTAACACACACACACACACACACTTCTTAACACACACAGCTTTGCTATTTTAAATATATTGGCAACAATTAAATAACTGACATGACTAGGTGACATCTGACTAGGTTGCTCCTATCCGGATGAGTTTCGCAGCAACTCATCCGGATTGGTACCACCGCTCTACCTATTCCTGCTGCCATAACGTCATGACGTGTTCCGGTTCGGAGGATAAGGTAGCCGGTAAACTTACTTTTGCTCGGGGCCTAACATCCCGGCCTCACGTTGTCAACGCACCATTATCACCTTTGGTGTCTCTAGGCTGCGTGAATTTCTTATCATCAAGAAATCCATCAGCTTGTTTGCTTTCCAATATCATAAAAAAAAAACTTTAGAATAATCGAGTGCTTGTTTAAATTAATTTTCACCTCTATGAGTCGTCAGAATCGTTAGCCACGGTGCTAGAATATCAACAATCAATTCTAAAACAAGACAGATCCAAGTCAGTTAATTGTGTTTGAGAGAAAAAATAATTATCCCTGGACGAGTTACACAAATTGAATATAACCCCAAAGTAAGCAAACTATATGCATGTGTTGGTGTTAGTCTACGATATTAAAAAATGTAAATACTCAAATAGATACCACAATACAATAAACATACATCCAGCCCGGAAGACAAGACTGCTTTATTGCTCATCCATTTTGCAGAGTTTGGATAGTACCTTATCCTTATATTATAAAAACTATTTTATATTATAAAATTATCTTATATTATAAAAACTAACCCAACGACAGCTATGAATAGGTTTTTTCGAAATAATACCTCCCAGATTCGACTTTCCGAATCGGTAGTTATCATTAAATTAATTTTGTCTTTCTATAAATAAGTATAAACAATTTTATTAAACTTATAAAAATAATGTATGATTTTATTTTTGATATTTACAATGAAAACGTTGTTTTAGGAATTATGTTATTCAGCTGATGGAAGGCTAGTCTGTTCGCCGTTTGGCCGAGGCATGCGGCTGTTGGCGCTCAACGAAAACTGCTCAGAATTATCCCATTGTGTTCAAGAATTCTCGGGGCCCACGCTCATGGTCGACGTCGGTCAGAGCCTCGGGATACACCAAGATCTCGTCGTTAGCTCCAAGTTCAGTCCGCGACATCATTTGTTAGTGACGGGCTGTCTCGAAGGAAAAATCGTATGGTACGAACCGTACAGTGGTGAGACGTTGTATTAGAAGACTTTAATAAATTGAGTTCCCATTTTGTTTTTTTTATTGTTTTGATAGTTTTTTTTTATTTTAATTGAAACTGTTGTTGAATATGTGCAGGTGTTAATTTGAAAATTGGTGGTAATTTAAAAACACTGCAACCAAAACTGTTTAGCATATTTAAATCCTTTACTTACTTTATTGTTGTGATTAAATTGGTAATTTGTTATTTATTCACGTAAAATTTTATTTAAGATTTGGCGGTGATTTGGAAATGACAGATTAAACAGACTAGTAAACTTTTTAAAGATAACGCCAGATAAATCTGCCGCGTGAGGAAGGGCGCTGTTAATGTTGCCAGACATAAAAAAGTATATTTACTCTAATCTATTATCATTCTAAAAATCTATGACCAATAATTGGTATGTAATGAGCATCTTATTCCTATGAAAATTGACTATTTTGTCGGTAATGAAAATAAGAAAAATAGTATTGCCGAAGGAATATTTAATTATTACATTAGGTTTCATGTATGTTTCACAAATTAATTGACGTTTTATAATTGGTTACAAAATGTGCCAATAACGTATAGTAGTACTACTTAAATTATGCGCTTCGGCTATATTCGTCAAGCTCCGGAAATCCGAAATTATTTTAAAAATATCTATTTATAGAGTTGTTATTACATAATTAATCATTTCGCTTAAATATAGATTAAGTCAGCCAATTTAAAAATAAAAGTATGAAGTGTAAAAAGAGTAAAAACTGTAAAGCCGAAGCGCATAATTTGAATAGTAGTACTATAAATTACACTTTAAAATACTTTGGAAAACAACGCGATAGCAACTCCGTACCGTAGTTCGTGTTATCCAAAAACCATGTTTTTACGGTTAATATCGTGAGTCTGGTAACATTCGGCGATTGTCCAAAAAGTTCCATTTTTTCCGCGCGCAAACTAATCTGGCTAGCACTCTAGTGCGCAATTTTTTTATTCTTTCATATAATATATATTACATAATTTAGTTATTATTACGCATATTGTACAATTTTGATATTTTTAGAAAATTCTAATTTTTTAACAAAATTATATGCTATAAAACACTGTCACTCCATATTTTATAACGAAAAATGTAACTTCAACTTGAATTTTCGCCCAGGCTCCATAATAGCTGACCGAGTTTTTGTAGCGTGAACGTACTGACTGCAATAGTGGCCGATTATATCAGTCCTATGTAAACCTGTCAACTTTTATAACTTGTATATAATTTAACCAGGCACTTGTCAATAGTTATATTTATGACTCGTTTACAAATCTACTAAAAACTGGTTAAAATGCCTGAATACGAGGTTGTAAATGGCTCATTCATAATTTTCTATTTCAAGTAAATTATTCGTGTATATAGTAAAATTTCAAAGACAAAAATGTAAAATATTTTAAGGCTCCTTCATTGGACCGAGTTATGCCAACATATAACAACCCACAAATTGTCAAAAAATGAGTTATTGACACCAATCTGATCAGAATGTGCTATATTAATGACTACTCAGTAAAAACAACCCAACGTACATTTACATTTGACGCAAAAAAATAACTGAGTCCCACATAAGGACCAAGTTTAAAACAATTCTGCTATAATGATTTAAAAACATGTGGTGAATGAACCCTTGATAACTTGAATAAATACTAAATGACTTTGGGTCAATGAATTTAATAAAATATTTTAAGACATATACTGATAATATTAATATATTAATAAACATAGTAGAACCACGTGTAATTACAAATCTAACTTTAGACGCCGTTTTCTCGAAATCAACTTGATGCAGTTGGTACATTTTGGTATAACTCAGTCTAATTCTTCTATGTGCAACAGATTGTAAAAATATTACATCAATGTCATGAATTTTAATCAAATCTCTGTTTGATTATTCTTCAACATATGATTTTGGGTTTCGTAAAACACGAAAATATACTTAGTTCAGAAACAGGGCTTAAATATAAAAATAGTGTAATAAGTAAGTACGTGGATGTACATTTTGATAATATTGTGTAGGTTGTGTTGGTATTACAGCTATATTTTCAAGTAGTATATAGGTTAGGTCAGGTATACTGACATTTACTTGTCCATTATTCGGCAGCAAGGAGTATAAATACTCTAGCAAGAGTCTGCAGAGTGTGGCTAAGAACCCTAGTGTTTTGCTTTGAACCTAAGCGTTTTCACCCGCGTCCGCCGCGCTCGCGGAACTGCGGTTTTATTTCGAAAGTAACGAGACCGGAAATTTGTGCGGTGACACAGTTGTCACGGTTGAAATCCTCGCTCCCAAAGTTGTGTGACTCCATCGGCGGGCGACCGCAACAACCGCGAGTGCTGCGAATGTAAAACGCGTCTTGAAATGTGCTCGCACTTTTTGCATATAAATCGATATTCTACGCACGCGGCGGGCGTGGGTGAAAACCGCCCCGTGAGTTCTTAGCTTTAGACATACTGGCGAGATTGACATTTGGAAATTCAAATAAGCATTTTCCTCAAACTTAGTAATTGTCCATATAGTAAGTTAAATTACTTTGTGTCGAATAAGCCCGGTTCTTTTGTGTAAATTAAAAATAGTAGATATAAATGTGGGTATTTTAAAATTTTAAAAATATTGTATAATCGTTAACCAGTCTTCAAATAAACATCTGTATGTGTATAGGGTTATTAATATATCGATGTCTATTGGATAGGAATGTGATTCTTACACATACATAATACGTGTATTTATAAAATTTATGAAAGTGGTATTTTATTTTTCCTAAAATGTTTGAGCTTTCATTGAAATTTGTGCGTACTGTGCCACCAATTTTTCTGTTCGGTAAACGACGTCGCTAGTGTAAAGTTTAGTGTTTCTGGTTTAGAATTTCACTTATAAAGTCCGTACACACAGATATGTTCTCCCCAAGTCCCTTAGGGAGTATCGAGTGCCAATTATCATGATCCTTGCATACCTGCTTTCCTTACATTCATAAATGGCTATAATAAAAACAATACCGTACAAAAATATAGTTGTGGGAATTTAAGAAACTGCCAGCAATAGTTTCGATTTTGATTACTGAACAGATAAGGGGGGCACTCTACATTTTTTATTGTGTAAACTTTGTATGTGGGGTAAACACAGAAATTGTACTTAATTTTATAAGATCACACATACCATTCACGCTTACTTTTTGTTACATAAAATTTTCGTTTTTTCGTTAGGAAGCGCAGTTGAGCTACTGCCTAAAACACCATATACAAAGGGGCATATGATCGCTTAATGTAATTTTAAACAAGGCCTACTTGTAAAATTCCTTTAATTAAGCGAAAAGGAGGCTTTAGAGGCATTTCTTTTTTCGTGTGCTGTTCAATGGTATTAAGGTGTCGTGAAAATACCTCCCAGGGCGTTGCTAGTTCTAACAACGGCATTGCTTCGATGTATATATATCCACTTGGCCTGACATTACAAATTTAAGCATTTGTAAAATAAAAGCAAAAATAATTAACAAAGAAATATTATCCTGTTTTATGGTAAATAAAATTATTGATAACTTAAACTCCTTAGAAATACACGATTTTAGTAACAAACGCTCTAAACATATATTTTTTGACGCAAGTTTAGTTAACAGGATGAAATTTATAATTTTACCGGTGAAATAGATATGTTTTGGTCGTTTTTAAAGTTGGAATTTTAAAAATGTTTTGCTTGGCTGTTACAATCGTAGGTATTGCTAAAAGGAAAGAAAAAAAAACTTATCAGTATTAACAATATAGTAAAATTCGTAATAAAGAATTACTATATTTTCTACAGCGAAACCTCGGTTTATTAATAACCCGTCCATGTGGTAGGAAATAATTGTCCTTAAAATGTTGTAATATATTTTATTTGCAATAAGTCTGAAATACTAGACTAAGTTATGAATTCTAATAAACAACTGTGAATATAATGTTTTGTTTAAAATCTTATATTTATTTCAGCCCTTACAGCAGTGACGAAGTTGATGTCGAAAGTTACTTTTCATGGCATTAAATTAATTAGATTTTAATTGCCAATAAAACCACGGTGGTAGTGCTTATCTAGGTTCACTTGAGCGGATCCACCGCCTTGCATAATCCTATCTCTATAATGATAATAATGGTTCTGTCTGGACTCTATAGACATCCCGGTCACAAAACAGCAACGCACCTATAACATCTTGGCCTCTTACCATCAGGAGAGACGTGTGCTTGTTCACCGTATAACCTAGTAGTTTTTTTTATGCAAGCAGGCATAAAAAAATGAATATTCCAATAGCGGGCGGTGGGGGCTATCACATAACTACGGCAATGAAAAAAAGTGTAGTTTATAATTTTTTAAAGCACTTTCCTTTCCGTTGTGATGACTCTATCTGGGAGTGTATTTCGTACAAGTCGATGACGAAAAGTAATGGATGTTTTGGTCACATATATTAGACCCCATCTCCAGTTAGACCCCATCTCCAGTTAGACCCCATCTCCAGTTAGACCCCATCTCCAGTTAGACCCCATCTCCAGTTAGACCCCATCTCCAGTTAGACCCCATCTCCAGTTAGACCTTAGAGCCAAAGTAACTTAGGCAGCTCACATAGTTATTGCATTCCGAACTGAAGACCAGAAGGTTGAAGAATCATATTGCAACCCTTTACACTATTAGTTTTGTAACGTCTAGTCTTAAGAGGGAAAGATTTACGTCATAGATTGTTCCTAAAGGAGTTCATTTTTTTTAAATGATTAACTTGTTGCTCGCGGTTTTTACAACTTCACCGGGATTTGTGACCCGGGCCTCTGTTCAGCTGTTCAGACCATACCTCGCCTTGGTGTTGCGTTCTGGTTAGTGTGTGGATCGATTGGAGGGTTGCGGCTGTCACTCGAAGTTAGGAACCGGCAGGAAGAGTTCTTCGTCGCCGAGACCGGAGTGGACGGTGCAGTGTTGTGTTAGGGTTGGGAGGGAGGCTCGCGTTATTCTGAGTTTGGTTGGTACAGTTTTGAGTGTTCGGTATGTAGTCACATGCGGGTGTTGACGGTTCGGGTGGGGACTCGACCTTCTATTGCTTCTCCCGTCACGCCGACAGGTATAAGGTAGGTAAGAGTATGGGAAGAAGTGAGAAATTCCAAGACCATATAAATAACAATATTTATTTTCAATATTTAATCTACAATGATTTAAAAAATTTACAAATTTTTATCTTATATAGATTAACTTGGATTTTATTGTTTTTACACATGTCCCCCTTCCTTTAGTTTGGCCACTAGAGTGTCCACGTCTGGGATTATGGAACCCGCCTGCCTCACGGGAGGATCTTCAACACTGATCACTTTGATTCTAGGAGTCAAATCTACACCCAAATCTTTGGCACTCACTTTTTTCATTGGCTTCTTCTTTGCTTTCTGTAATGAAAAATACATTTGAACTAGACAAGTCACATGATACTATGTATTTTAAAAAATAGGAAAAAATTAAGCCCGGTAAGCTTCTTTCACCGGATGTTTTCAGTAATAGGCCGCGTTCCGATCCGGTGGTAGATTTTAGAATTATTCAGACGCTTCATTAGCACCCTTTGTATGGTTTCACAGAATACATCTACTTACCAAATTTCAACAGCATAGCTCAGTATAATCTGTGGCATAGCTTTTATAGTTGAGGAAATAAAAGGCACATACGGACGGACAGACAGCCAGACACGACTTATCTATAAGGATTTCATTTTTAGCCTTTAGCTACGGAACCCTAAAAAATAACCCTTACCCTTGTTCGTCTCTCGCTGACGACGCTATGCCTTTTGATGAGAGGTGGTTTTAATCAAGAAGCTAATAGCTATAGCACTGTAGTATTTAATAGCTATATATAAGCTTCTTCATTTTAGTCATGTTGAACTTTTTAAACAACAATGTATTTTTGAAGTTATACTTCTTTTGGCGCGTTAGGAAAAAACTATGAGAAAAACCGACATTATGAAGTTAGCTATGAAGTTATTTTTATCTTATTACGCCGAAGAAGTATAACTTCTAACGCGTGTACATAAGTACACACACACTTTTTTCTCTCTAACTTCTTTTTTAAAGTAAAGTAAAGTATCTTCACGCCCATATCGAAGGTAGGCAGAGGTACAACCAGGGCACCCACGACTAGCCGAAGACACTAAGTCCCACAATGTGATAGGTGGCAAGCCTATCGCCAACCGGGCAATCCAATCCCGGGCAACATTTTTTTTTATTAGAAAATTGGAAAATCCAAATTTTCTTTTTGTTGCCCTACCCGGGATTCGAACCCGGAACCTCATGCAGTCAAGTGCAACACCTGAACCGCTAGACCACAGATTAAAACTTAGGGCGTTTAAGAAAGGAGAAAAGTACCAAAGATGGAAAAATACTGCCATCATTAAGATTAACACGATTTTACATACCATTATATTGGGAAGAGTTGCATACCGTGGCTCGTTCAGCCTTAAATCTGCGCTGATAACTGCTGGCAGCTTGGTCTTGATGGTCTCCAACCCTCCATCAATTTCACGGGTCACTGTCAAACCAGAGTCAGTCTTTTCAACCTGCAAATATTTTAAAAAATCCTAAAATTAAAAGTACTAGTAGAGTTTGCTGTTTGGATAAAAAAACGGAATTATCTTAATTTTTTTAGGTTTTTTCCTCTTGTATCAAACACGTAGTTGTCTATCATAATCAGCCTAGATATCCAGTTTTTTTTACAGTAAGAAGTACTTTTCAAATATCTTATAAAACTATAAAACATTATCCATAACATAGACAACATATAGCATTGTTCCGTTGGCAGAGGGGTTAGCGTGCACACCAACTTCACCGGCCAACTACGTGGCTTGTGTTCAATTCCCAACTGGGACAAGCATTTGTGTGGTGAAAATAGATGTCTCTATTTCCGGGTCTATTAAATTTATACTAGTATTTATTTAAACATTTGCATTGCTGGATAGCGCCCATAGGAACAAGCAACCTTTGCTTAATTTAGGTAAAAAACTGATTGCAATTAGCGGGTCTTGGTCTTTTATATTCTCAAATAAATGGCTAGTTCCGGAAAATTTATATCAGAAGTAGTAAATTTATAGGTGTTTTATAATATTACATGCGTTCTCTGTGTTATAATTGTAATAGGGATGTAGCAATGTCATCACAATACATTATAATATCTTGTCCAGTTTTGTATCTTCGCCCTTATTCTCGCCTCCATAACATCAGTGCTTGTTGTGATCGAGTTTCATTTTTAAGGGTAAGGTAGTCAGTAAACCTACTTATTTAAAAAAATATGTAGGAGATAAATAAATTTACTTAATATTTCGCCTAAGGTCGGCGACGCACCGATAACATCTTGCTTGTACTCTTTGCCATGAGTAATACAATGGTTTGCTTGTATTCCCACTTTTTAAAAAATATTTATTAATTATTTAGGTACAGAAAAGGTAAACAAAAATCGACGCATGGGATCGATATATAGTGGGGTGCCTCAGTGGCTTAAGTGTCGTCAGCATTTATATTTTAAAAGCCGCATAAAAGTCATATAGTTAAATTACGACCTTGTATCATTTGTAGTCAGTGATAAAACACAATCATGTACCGCTAGGTTATCATAATTATCAACTTCAAATATTACATCATGATTATTTGTAAAGGATAATATGATTTAGTTAAATTTACCTAAGATATATCATACCTTTGAAGCGAAGGTTGCTTGTGGCCAATCCAGTATTGCTGCTGTCATTTGTGCTGTTTGATTGGAGTCATCATCAATTGCCTGAAATGTTAAATTACATAGTTAAAATGTCAAACCATTAAAACATACAACAAAAACTGCCTAATTATTTTATACAAAAACGAATGCATTGTTTTTAATTTGATGTTTTTACACATCTGTATGTATTAAATGACATAGTTATATTTATACAAAACTAGCTGTTCCCGCGAATTTCGTTCGGCCCGTTCAGTTTGTATTTGAAAAATTAAAATGTTGTTTTTCCCAGTTTCCGCAAAATCAAACAGGATAAAAAGTATCCTATGTTCTTCTCCCGGTTCTAAGCTACCTCTCCACCAATTTTCAGCCGCACTTGATAGGACACATTAAAGTGAATGTATGTGTTTTCCAGACCATGAAGCAAGAGTATATGGCAATTTGCTTGCTTATATAATTGTGATTTACTCTCTTTGTAAAGTAAAAATTGGATATGTCACAGATTGTGCAGTATCAGTAACATTTGATTTTGATTCTAGTATATATTTTTTATTGCCAATCACAGACTTATTATACTTAAATGTCCATGCTACCAATAATATAAAGATCTTTAGTTGATAATATAAAATTGCATCCTTAAAAATATTTTAAGCAAAAGACAACTTGTTTTCATAAGAAGTTATTCACCTGTTTTCCAACAATGACAATATCTGCTTTTTCATCTTGAGAGAGTTTTGCAAGAATTTTAGCCACATGAATTGGTTGTAAAGTTTCATATTCTGCTCCTGCTACCTCCACATGTATTGCCTTATCGGCGCCCATAGCTAGTGCTGTCCTAAGTGTTTCCTGTGAAATTGTATGCATATGTATTGTAAAACAGAAAGGAAACATAATTGGAACATTAAAATAAAAACATATTATATATGTTATAGGAATACATTCTTAGTATGCAAATCCTATTTTTTATTCTTCTTGGTTCAATTTTTGTTAATAAATAGCAGGTCATTTTATAAAACATTTTTTTAGTACCTAAATTGAATGCTAAGTTCTCCACTTATTTCATTCATTCTCTAACAAAGCTTCTTAGAGTTAAATGATTTTAAAAGGTTTTGCAAAACAGTCAGAAATGAGAAACTTGCTATTCAAAACAAAAAAAAGGTGTTATGTTTGAATCACTTTTTATGTATGTAAATCAATTACTTAGTAATTTTGGAACTGATTTTGGGAATTCTTTTTATGTTTTAAAGAATGCACTTCCGAGGTGGTCCCATTGTCACCATGTCTGGATCTGATGATGGAGTCTCAGGGAAGTCGAGAAAAGTACTTACTTTCCATGTATATACATGGCATACTTATTGAAATCGAAGATGGTTTTTTTGCAGTTTATAGTTTTAAAGCTATAAACATACACACAAGTTCATACATAATTATAATTTTGTGAAAAGTTTCACCAATTTGGTGGATAAATACACCAGTATAGGTTGTAGTAACATATATTACAATGTTCTCATTATTCGTAAGTTCATGACTGATGACAAAAGAAAGACCTAAAAAAGTATATGTACATAATACATTTCCACATTTGTTCTGTTGATTAATACACATTCTACATTTTTTCTGAGCATTCCTGTATTGGGTATGTTGTAAAATAATTTATAGCTCGCTTTTTATGAAATTTTACATGTTTATTGTTGTGACTGCTTTGTATACAATCAATTATTAAGTACATAAATACCTGAGCTTGAGCCGGTCCACATGATACTGCAATAACTTCGTTAGCTAGCTTTTTCTCTTTCATTCTGACTGCTTCCTCAACAGCTATTTCATCAAAAGGGTTCATAGAGTGCTTTACCCCCTCAGTAACTACTCCAGTTTTATCGGGCTTCACACGAATCTAAATAATATTTATAATTAAAATAATATACAAAAGTTATTTTGCCTTTGGGATCCATAACATAAAAAAATCCATAGTTCATCATAACTGTATAATTCAGAAATTAGTTGCATATCATTAAAGTTTATGTGGGTTGAATATTTGTTATAGGTATATATGAAAAGTTCACTTTAATTTTTCTACTTTCAAAGTCGAGAAAACACAAAAAAATAAAGCAAATGAGATAAATTACTGGAAAGTAACCTTTGCACTTTGATTACCTTTACTGCATAATCGATTACTCTCTTTACTCCTACTAACACACGAGCCATTCTTATTTAGTAATAAATTTTAAATTAATTATAAAAATCAAAACAAAACTAAAAGAAACACTGAAAACTTAAACAAGTGTGAAATCCGAATATTGAAAATCGAACAATGATACCAGCAGTAAAATCTTAAACTCCCGTAATAAACAAATAAATAATTATAAAAAGTAGTATCTCCACGCCCATATCCCCGAAGAGATAAGCAGAGGTACAACCAAGGCACCCACGATTAGCTGAAGACACTAAGTCCCACAATGTGATAGGTAGCAAGCCTATCGCCAACCGGGCACATTTCCAATCCCAACCAACATTTTTTTATTAGAAAATTGGAAAAATCCAATTTTCTTTGTGTTGGCCGACCCGGGATTCGAACCCGGGACCTCATGCAGTCAAGTCCAACACCCGGACCGCTAGACCACAGAATAATTATATTATAATTAAATTACAGAATCTAGGTCGGTAGGTAGATATACAAATGTAGTCTATAATCGTCCTTGCAATATACACTAGATGTTTAACCGCAACTTCGTTAGCTTAGAATAGTTGCGATTTTTATTCAAACGTTAATGATTAATCCCCTATTATAACTTACGCTTACTATGGGGGACTCGGGTTATATGTTCTCCTTATCTACTCGTTTAACTACCTAAGTAACAAATTTCGTTAAAATAAAACAAGCCGTCTATGCTCGCTACCTTTCCATTTCGAAAACTTGTCTAATTCATATTTTCGTCATCAGAAACACAGTAACCCAATCTGATGAGTTCGCTTAAGATCAAGTGACTGTTTTATGCTATAACTTCTAGACACTCAATACACCGCTAAAATAAAAAGGGTCTCAGGGCCTTATTTAATCATCACTACTCAGCTAACCATAATCGAAAGTGTCCAAAAGGTTTACATGATTCAATAATCTGTGATTTAATCGACAAAGTCCAAATGGTTTCCATGACAATGGAGTCACTTCACGTTTATCATCTCATTACTCCTTTTCGGACTGAGTCCGCCGAGTAGAATCTACCGTTTAATAGTAAGCAGACACATGTGTATTATCTGATTTCATTGCCTAGCAGTCGGAAGAGGCGAGCCTAAGTTAAATAAGTGACTTCCCTACAAGTGCTGTACAGCACCAACAGCATTCTACCACCCATTTAGCCTCTAACTGCTTAAATTGTAATTGGCAACACACATGAGAGTGACGTAATACAAGGTCATGTTTCTTGTACTCATTTGAACTTAAGCACAGTACAAATATAAAACAGTATGAAAACTAAGCCTAGGAGATAAAAATACTTATCTACACTCCATTAAGTTTTTTTTGACGTGACAACATCTTAAATTAAGTAGTGGCTCGGAGTCACTCTTGAAAAAGTGTAACACCCGCTCACGTCTGTTACGATGGGTTACCGAACGAGAGAGAGGCCCGCCGGACCGGTACAATGTTTTAGTAAACAAAATATATTTCTATAGTTAAAATTTGTGCATTTCTTATTTTCATTCAATTTCTTGTTCCTGTCGAGCAATTTAATAATATTCATATCAATAAATATACTACTGAGAAAAAGACGTTGTCACGTAAAATCTTCGCCCATAAAACCGACTTTACAGGCAACCATTTCTTCATTTATTTAACCATCCAACTGCAAAAACTGCGTAGTTTACAAATAATAAAAGCAGGTAATCTCAAAAAGATGAAAACACTTGTGACATTTTTAAAAAGATCGCGGAAACAAATAACAATCTGACAATCGTTTTAAGGGCCTTGTCGATGTGCGTGCTGGTGTGTATGTGCAATTAGTTCCTATATAAGTTTCTTTTGTACTGTGACTCAAGTGACAGATATAAGCCTGGTAGACTGATTCAGATTCGTCAATATCTGAGGGAGATAATTAATATTAATATGGCCGTCACTTTTTTGCGAAGCTTCTGCGGATCGTTTACCTAATAACGTATTTACGTAGGTGATTACAAACCTTATTTTACAATTTATGGCAAAAAGTAAATTAGTAATTTTAATGGGAAACTTTGTTGCAGGGTATAATGCTTACTGACAGTGCGTATCTAAATTACCCCAAAATTTAGTAAATTTTCAAAATGCAACTGCATAGTAATGTGTCGTAGCATTATTCGTTTATTTCCCTAGGCACTACGTTTTTCTTTCCCGTAGCACTACTATTCTTTATGGCTAATAAGACTCATATATTACCATTATCCGTGGTTTACTTCGTTACCAATGGCACTACTAAAACAATAAACAACAGAATACTCACAACAAAATTAATCACAGTTTCGAAAAACTAAAAAAAGCGCTTATGGCTGTTCAGACCATAAACGTATATAAGGG
>NJDC01001431.1:235556-246528 GCA_002245475.1 Calephelis virginiensis
GGGGTTTAGGGGGTCCGGACCCTCCCCTCCCATTCATATTCATCTTACTTGTCCAAAAATAAATACTTTGTTACTTTTGAATAAATATTGCAAATAACTTTTTATTTTAAGCCCCCTACCTACTTAAGAGTAACCAAAGTTAGGTATATATTATAGATAACCCGCGGCTATATACTTGCGTGTCAGAGTCGCAGGCAATGTTAAATTTGTAAATGATAGATTTAATTGGCGTGAGATTGAAAGCTCTGTTTTTTTTTATTTAAAGGACCCCCCCCCCTTGTCAAAGCTATAGCTACGTCCGTGGTTCAGACCTATCTTTATGAACTAGAACTAGAAAGAACAAAATGTAGGATTGGGAACAGGGGGCGGTGGGAGGGCAGAATATCGAGTGCCTTAAGTCCCGATTCTTCGAGCGATTTGTTAGTGAAATGTCAACTTTTACATTCGTATTGTATAACAGGTTTGTCAATCTTTCATCCACAGAACAACTGTAGTAATGAGTAGTGTAGTAGTGACTGTTATTTTTTGCACTTGACCGAACAGCGGAGCCTGTCTTTCCCCATTTCAACACAAACACTTTTTTGTGATAAAGGCGGATCCAGCCTTCAGTCAGTGTGAGCTCCAAATGTAAAATGACTGACCCGGTGAACTTTATTCACTTCGCAATCGATACACTCAGCCTATCGTTCAGCTGGACTTGGCTCGAAGATATGTATATGTAAGAGGACTTACATGTACAAACGTTTCTCTACATTACACATTCATAGTTATATTGTAACTTCATGTTATAATGTCTAAACTACAAAACCTATGATTTGGAGGAAATTAAGGGACAATCTGTAAAGCACATATTTCATGTCAAAAACGAATTAATTAAATCGGACTACGGGCTAAGTTAACAATAGCTCAATTTACATTTTGACTTTTACCCCTGTCCCACGGGAAGCCCTTCAGTGATCGGTATAAAATTTTTCTTTGATCCTTCCTCGAAATATGAAGAACCTACCAGCCAAAGAACAATGCCAATCTCCTAACATGATTTTATTTATTAATTTAAGTTAAATGTAAGTGTTTAAATAGCAATAATAGCTAAAATATTTGAGAATTTATTTTTAATGTCCCTGGACAAATCACACAAATTGAATCTAACCCCAAAGTAAGCAAATCATATGCTTGTGTTATGGGTGTTAGTCAACGATACTAGTACATAGAAATACTTAAATAGATACCAGAATAAATTTAATAAACACCCAGACCCGGAAATGCAGAGATCTAAATGTTTATCACACAAATGCCTGACCCCGTCGGGAATCGAGCCCGAGCCTCGCGGTTAGTCGATGTAGTTAGGCGAGTACGCTAGCCACTCGACCAAAGAGGCGGTTTTAACTATATGAATTTAGTTAGTAGTAATTTAAAAATGTTAGCGAAAGAAATCAAGGAAAAAAGATATACGATTTAAACATCTCATAGTTTGACAAAAGCTTTTATAATCAGCTGCAGCTGCAGTTGCCTCGAGCGAATTTTTTTATTTCTATAAAGTTCAACCCAATCTCTGAATTCGGGTCGTTATCATATGCATATAATACAAAATTTCATAGAAATTGGTCCAACAGTTTAGCCGTAAAAGAGTTACATTAACTCTGCCTCTAGGTTTTCCAAAAGAGCTATTGCCAGGGCAAAGTCCGAGCACATTGGCAGAATTGGCGAGAAATTAGCCCGCTTACCTTCGGGAACAAGAGCGTTCTAGTCTCTCGCCAAGGCTGTTTAAGGAAATTTCGCGAAGTCATCTTTACCATCTTTACACTGGAGTGATGCCTCACTGGCTAATAATGCGAAAGAGAAAGCCGAACTCCTAGGCTCCCTTTTTGCTTCCAACTCGACTTTAGATGACCATGGAAACACTCCGCCGACCAACCCGCGGTGTGAAGTATCTATGCCAGAAGTAATGTTTCTACAGAGTCCAGTGCGTAGAACACTTATTTCATTGGACGTCGACAAGTCGAGTGGGCCCGATGGCATCCCTCCGGTTGTTCTCATAGTGTGTGCTCCTGAGCTGGCACCGGTTTTAACGCGACTCTTCCGGCTCTCCTATTCAACAGGCATTGTACCGAATTCATGGAAGACCGCTTTAGTACATCCGATCCCTAAAAAAGGTAACCGCTCGGATCCGTCCAATTACCGGCCCATAGCCATAACTTCCTTGTTTTCCAAAGTCATGGAATCCGTAACAAACTGCCAGCTCCTAAGGTACCTAGCGGAGCACCAGCTGTTAATGATCGTTACGGTTTCCGTTGTGGTCGTTCAGCTGGTGATATTTTGGTCTACATAACACACCGATGGGTGCAAGCAGTCGAAATCAAGGGAGAAGCATTGGCTGTCAGTTTGGACATAGCGTAAGCCTTTGATCGGGTGTGGCACAAGGCGCTTATATCGAAGCTTCCTTCTTACGGTCTTTCTGAGAAACTCGTTCACTAGTTTTTTCACGGGTCGTAGCGTCAAGGTCGTTGTCGCCGGTGTGTGCTCGAAGTCAAGGCCTGTCAATGCTGGTGTTCCCCAAGGCTGTGTGATTTCTCCTAGTTTGTTTCTTCTGCATATTAATGACATGTTGCAAATTAGTAACACTCATTGCTATGCAGACGACACTACTGGGGAAGCCTTATACTTTGGCCGACATAATATATCTCGGGAACATGTCATCGAGAACCGGAACCAACTTGTGTCTAAAGTTGACAATTTGTTGTCTGAAATTTCGTTTTGGGGCCAGCAGAATCTGGTGCAATTTAAGCCTAGCAAGACACAAGTTTGCGCGTTTTCCGCAAAAAAGACTCCCTTTATCGCATCTCCTCGATTTGAGAGCGTTTCCCTAACTGCCAATTTCGCCTAATTGTCAATTTCGTGGTCATCTGGAGGAGAAGGCTAAAATAGCCTCTAAAAACATGGTGTGCTCAGTAAAGCGAGACAGTATTTCAAGCCGTCCCATCGCTTACAACTATACAAAGCGCAAATTCGGCCTCATATGGAGTACTGTTCTCAACTCTGGGTAGGGGCTCCACAGTACCAGCTACTTCCGTTTGACCGCATTCAACGTAGAGCAATTTGAATTGTCAATGACCGGGCTATTACCAATCGGCTTGATTCCTTGGCGTTGCGTAGAGATGTTGGTTCACTCAGTGTTCTCTACCGCATCTATCATGGGGAATGCTCTGAGGAGGTGTTTGGTTTAATTCGAGCTACTGATTTCTACCTTCGGACATCGCGTCGCGTCTCTTTAAGTATCATGCCCATCATCCTGATGCGTGGCGATCTACAACTATGCGATTCCGAAGACATTTCTTACCCTGCATAACACCTTAGTGGAATCAGTTACCGAGGGCGGTATTCTAAAACAATTATGACTTAGAAACCTTCAAGAAAAGGACGTACTCATTCCTTAAATGTCGGCAAGCATCTATGATACTCCTGGTATTCCGGACTCCGTGGGCGGAGGTGATCACTTTCTATCAGGGACTTGCTCGTTTGCCTCCTCTTCTATAAAAAGATGTAAGTATTTTAATACTACTATTAACGACGAAACAATAAAGAAAAAACTATCCAAATTTGAAGATAGCGTAGCTATTTAGTGTTGGTATATAACTGAGAAAGGGCATGCTTTTATAGTTTAGTTATGTGGAAACTGGAATGTAATAATATATATGTGTATATTATATTATTCCTGTATGTAAAAAAATATCATGGTGGTCACACTTCACCGAAACTTAATGATGAAGATTCTATGATCTTTTACGTCGCAAAGCATTTGTATAGTAAGCATCGTTTCGCTAGGTATCAAACGATAGAAAAACATTTGCTTGGTCAATTAGTAACAAAAATCAAAGAGTGCAACTTTTGAATGTATCTCAATTCTTTATAAAACACATATTACTGGATAAAATAAATTCTGTTTAAGAGCAGATATACCAACAACATTCTACCAACTTGCAATCCATCTCTTGCTTCTACCAGAGTTAAGATAAGGACTTGGAAGATATAGGCAGTAAAATATAGTAAGCAATTGTTTGATTTTTTTTATTTTTTACTCTTTGTAGTCTACACTTACATAAATTATTCCTATTAAAATTAGAACTTGAACTCTTTGTATTTTTTTGCCTGCTTGGAATCTGTGTTTTGCTGGCGTTTCCGCTTGTTCTGAAAAAAAAACCAAATAAGTAATATTAGTTTGGTAAATTTATACAATTTCAAATCAGGTAACACAAGCAATTTTTTAATTAGTGATAAATAAATTTACTATCGATATAATAGCCATGGCCTTAAGATTTTACAAAACTAAAATTACAAGTATTTAAGCGGAACTTCAGTTTATGTTTGGACAAGCATGACCAACAGCCAGTGCCGTAGCTACCGGGGGATCAGACGATGCTGAGCACCGGGGCTCGTATCTCAGGGGATCTTCGGATCTACATCATGTATTAAACAGATTGTAGCAACCCGAGCTGAAGCCCCCATTTTGCAGTAAGGCCTTTGGTTACCTAATAACGCTACTGCTCTTTTAATTTCTTTCAAGGGCCTTTTTCTGTTTGTTGTGGGTATTGGTCTCCTATTCAAGGTTCGTTCCGGTTAGTCACGCGCATGCATGCGTGTGTATGTGCGTACCTTTTGCCTGGCAACGTGGTCGGCGAGCATGTCGGAGAGGTCCTCCTTCCGTCCGGGGCGGGTCTCGCGCATGTGGCGCTCGTACCGGGCGGCCACGGCCTCGGGCTCCAGCTCCAGCTCGGAGGGGTCGAGCGCCACCTCCACGCCGCCCTCCCCAGCCGGCGCACCGCTCGCCGTGCCGCTCGCCGTCGCGCGCTTGCCTGCACACACACACATATTGTTCATTACAAGTTTCCCAAATGTTCTTTCACAGTCTTGATATAGGAAAAAGAGAACGAAGAGAATGCAATATATTAGTGTACGTATAAAGTGAAATAAGTAATTGTTACCAGGATTGGCTGCGTTGATGTCGTAGACGTGTGTGGAGGCCATCATGCCGGCGGTGAGCCCCACGCGGCGCTCCGGGAGCACCTGGTACAGCGCCGGCGTGTCCCCGCTGCACAACACACACCAGTTACAGACTATTACTATTTATATTTTGTCTATTACTCAAAGTATTACAACAGAGCTTTAAAATTAGTGGCGTCATTGATTAATGAGAAATCAAGAATGACTTTATTGTGTAAAATGTAAATGATGGTTTATTCTGTACATAATACTTGAATTTAATGAAATCCAGTAAGTAAATACTCGTAACTTAGATAGGTAACTACTTCGAATGACATAAAAGCATCTTGTGAAATAATATTTTGACCGGGATCAAATTTATTTGTGTTACGACATGCGGTTACAATAGGCGTACCGCAAGGTTCTATTCTTGGTCCATTTCTATTCCTTATATATAATCAAGAACTTATTGCGAAGGAAATAATCATTCGCAAATGTCATTCGACTTATATTCAAAAAGAAACGGCGGATGGGCATTTATGAATTATATGATATCAAAAGTTGTACATTGGTTTGTCATTAATAATGAACTTTTAATGGTAATAAAACAAAGTGTGTTAAATCTTCAAAACTTAATTTTAGGTAAAAAGACAGCAACATTTAACTGACTAGATTTACACTAGAATAAGTCAAGATTGATGTGTTTCTAAAAACGACGATTGTAAAAAAAGGTATAATATGATTCTTATAAACAGAAGTTGGCAAAGAGACCTAGTACAACAGGATTCGCAATTAAAAAATAAAAAAAATGAACCATTTTTAAATGGTCCGAATAGTTATTTTAGCTATTTACATAGTTTGTACATAATGGGATTCATCTTTGAGAAAATTCTGCAGGTAAAAACACTATACTTGTATTACAAAAAAGGCTCTTACGGTCACGATCAGAGACATCAATAGTTAATTAACCAGTCATTAATTCGACATTTGTTATACAAAATTGTAACTTAATGATAGAATAAATGTTATTTGACGTCTCTGAGTGTAGGCGTTACCTATAGCTATTTATAATTTTCATGTAAAGCATTAGTTTAGTTGTTAAAGACCTGATGATGCTTATGCAGTGACAACAGTGGTCTAAAAAATATTAGTAAAAATTATATGGTAGAATGTACAAGTGATTTTAATAATTGTGTTTTTAATGTAAAGTATCGCTACAGCAAAAACAAAGATGTAAATATTTTACGTTGATTTCTGAATAGTTACGATAATCTAACTGCAAACGTGTAAAAAAAATGAGTATGTAAAAAAATATGTTTGGGAATATAAAAGTAATCTCCGTAAAAAAAAGCCTTCTTTCATGGGTCAAAGTGCACATTTTTATAACAAATTGCTCATTAGAGATCTACCTTCGAATAAGTTTAAAAGATATCTATGCGAATAAAGTTTAGAACAGATGCATCGACCACGGTTAGAATGATAAGAAGGAGAGTAGGTGCTCACCCCTCCTGGTCGGTGTCGAGTTTCTTCTTCCGTAGCTCGATGGTGTCGGGGGTCTCCATGCCGGGCGGCACGGAGCTGAGGCCGAGGGGGGTGGCGAGCCCCTCCCCCGGGGTGGCGGTCCCCCCCGCAGCAGCCCCCGCCGCCGCGCCCGCCTCCGACCCACCCGAGTCCGACTCCTCTGTTGTATTAAAGACAATTAAAGGACACCATTGTCATCTTTTTCACAATGTTTTCAAGGGAGAAAAATGTCACCCTATTGAAACAGTACACTTCGTCTCTCGCTGACGATGTTCTTATTATTTAAAGTTATTGGCGGATTGAGATCGTATGGTGATTTTTTTATTCCTTTCTTATCGATTATGACGATAACTATATTTGGGACAAATGCAAAAATTAAAATCAAGCATTGATGTTAACTGTGCACAAATTATGGCCGGTGGAAATACATAAATTACCTCTGTATCAAACATTATATTGTATCTATTATTTGATCACCTTTATGTCAACAGTTGATATTTAGTGTTTTATAAAAATTAAGGTTACGAAATCAGTAGATAAAAAACAATAATTCGAAGTTTCAATTAAATGAAAGTGTGAAATTAATAATATATTTTTAGTAAAACTAATCAGTTTTTTTTAAAAAAAACAAAAGGTGAGAAATAGTGAAATTAAAACCATGAAACTATAAAAAACTATATGAAACTATACCTTCTTCTGATTCCTCCTCAGATTCTGATTCCAACTCGCCCCACATCGTTCGGTCAATATCTTGATCCTCTGCATCCTGAGTAAAATAAATATAAATAAAAGCCAATGTACAAAATACACAAATTGATGTAACCTGAACGAAATGTATTAAAATTGTAATCTGTCGTAGGTATTTTTTAAGTAATACGTAAATTAAAACTGACATTGTAATAGAGTATCACTAACGTCACAATGCAACATGTCGTAACTAATGATATCAATTGCATTTTTATTTTTACTAGTGGTCGCCCATTGGTCGAAATTCGACCACAATAAATGTTAATATCTTGTTGATAAGAACGCCACCTTCATTTCTCAAGACCAACTACTTTGTTTCCAAACTTTATGAATAGTTAGTGCGCCATCTGTGATCTTTTATCGTTATCATCAATATATTTGTTTGTGTGTGTCAAATGCATGGTAGTGTGAGTAATGTTTTATGTATTGAACTAATGTACTTTATAAGCATTATTATTGAAAAAATATTAGCGTTCTACACTTCTCCTATACATAAACTATAAGTATGCCAAATTTTATACTCCTCCGTTCGCGCAATTTTCGTAAAAAGGGGTCCAAAGTTCAAAGGCATCACGTATTAATATATAGATATACGCATACGCATCCAAAGACAAAGAGTATTTATTAACTTTATTTTTACATGTAGATCTTACTGAACTAAGAATATATTTGGTAATATTTGAATATTGTAAATATGCGGAAAGTTATTTTCCTCGCTCGCAACTCATAAATGTGGTGAATGCAAAATACTCACGTCCTGGCCGGCGCTCTGGTGTCCGAAGACGTCCCCGTAGAGCGGCTTGCCGGTCTCGTCGACGGGCGGCTTGCCCCAGCCTCCGGCGTGGTAGCCGAACGCGCAGCCGTCGGGGATGGGCGCGTTGAGTCCGGGGATCTTGAGGTTGGGGTAGGAGGGCGGCGGCCCGTACCGCTGCTGCGCGATCAGCCACGGCGGCGGCACCTAAGCAGACCACGACCATGCTGTACGCTAGCCTCCACAACCACTTTTGAACCGATTTAAAAAAGGAAGAGATTGATTTTTTTTTATTTGATAGAACGTACTTCCGAGTTGGTCCATTTGCCAACAAGTTAGATTTGATAATTGAATCGGACAAATCGAAAGTAGTACTCAACTTCTTTTGTGTCCTCAGGACAAATAATATTGAAAACAATTAAGCGCACTAAAACTGCAACAAAACCGACTTCAATTTCAACAAGTATTTATGACTTACTTGTTAAAATTGAAGTCGGTTTTCTTAAAACACTAAAAATAAATATTTTCCTCTATTTCTCTGAGATTGAGGACCACCTCAGAAGTATGCTTTTTCAAATAAAAAATAAAATAAAATCGGTTCACAAATAACGGAGAAATCGATTAACATACACATAAAAAATTAGAAGTCGAGAACCTACTTCTTTTTCCCAAGTCGCTTGGTAAAAAACATTTTTTTAATAGTTATACTAAGATTAAATTATACAAATTTTGTTACACTAAAATTATTTCTACTCATTCTGCAGGTTGCCTAGCAGAGAATATTAAAAAAACCTTTTAAAAATATTTAGTTCACGAAAAATAAATAAATATACATGCAAGTACCTTATGTGATCCAGGACCAACGGGCATACCGAGCGCAGTGCGAAGTTCCTCGGAGAGATCTCCAGGTTTCTTCTCACGGAGCCGAGTCTCAAACTCCTTCCCCTCGTAATATAAGTCCCCGTGGATCGTCATTCGAGGCTTCGTCTGCCATCTAGTGGATTTTTTACATATACAGTTTTATATTGGAAGTAATTTTACTAATTATTATTATAAACTAGTCTTAAATAATTAAAGGCAATTATTTTGCTTGATTAATAAATATTACAGACAGAGACAGGAAAATTCGTCAACCGTTGTTTAGTTATGTAACAAATCGACGAACAAGCACACGGCCCTTCTGAAGGTAAGAGAAAACTGTGGGCTATGAACACCTTAGATATGTCGCTATCTTGTGATCGGAATAATATAACTATTGTGCAAGTCTAACAGCCACCCTACCCTCCAAACTGAAAGGTAATAAATAGTCTTTATTACGGCAGGAATAGGTAAGACAGTGGATCCTTACCAGGGCGAGTTGTTGCGTGGCACTCTTACACCAGTGGCCTTGTTGGTAATGGTTTTGATTCAATTGTTGCAGCAAGAATAGATACATACAAACATCCATACATATCTTCTCGTCAAGTTCCTTATGGGATAGGCAGAAAGTATGGAGTGCCCAACCTTCCGATCCTTGCAAACACGCCTTGCTTCCTCTACATTCATAACCATTTTCATAAAAACACGCCAGTTTAAGAATAAATAAAGTGGTGGAACCCTAATTGGGCAAGTTTTATTCCAAGCATTTAAGCAATACTCGCTTCTTACGAATTACCAGACAGAGGCAGATGGTCTATTCTACTCAATAGGTACAGACCAACACGGGGAAAAATAAACAAATATCCATGGACAAATAACAAATTAATCTAAGGCCCGAAGTTAACAAAATACGTTATGCTAATCTTATTTGTGTTATTGTTATAGAAATACCCGAATAAACTCAACAATTAATATCGAAACTTACCTTACCTATTCCTGCCGCCATGACGTCATGACGTGTTCCGGTTCGGAGGTTAAGGTAGCCGGTAAACTTACTTTTGCTTGAGGCCTAACATCCTGGCCTCAGGTTAGCAACGCACCATTACCACCTTTGGTGTCTCTAGGCTGCGTGAATTTTATACCGTCAGGAACTCCGTCTGCTAGTTTGCCTTCCAATATTATAAAAAACCTTCACGATCGGGAATCGAACGTGAATCCATGCATCTATGGCGTATGTAGGTCACGGTTGTCTCTTACCATCAGGAGAGCCATGTTTATATTCGCTAACCAATTACATAAAAAATTGTTTTATCATAAAAAAAAGTACCTTCACGCCCTTATCCCCGAAGTACTAGGCAGAGGTACAACTAGGGCACTCAAGACTAGCCGAAGACACTAAGTCCCACAATGTGGTAGGTGGCAAGCCTATCGCCACCAGGCACATTCCAATCCCGAGCAAAAATTAGAAAATTGGAAAAACCACATTTTCTTTGTGTTGCCCGACCCGGGATTCGAACCCGGTTGGCGATAGGTAGGCTTGCCACCTATATCATTGTGGGACTGCAGTGGGACTGAGTGTCTTCGGTTGTGTTGTCTGTGTTCGGTTCGGTTGTGACTGAGTAAGTACACATTGTGGGACTGAGTGTCTTCGGTTAGTCGTGGGTGCCCTGGTTGTGCCTCTGCCTACCTGATATGGGCGTGAAGATACTTACTTACTTAATCATAATAAAAAAATATAAACAAATTTCTTAAACTCACCTACGTGATTAGCATATTTTTCCAGCTATCAATTCATAAATTGTTTTTCAACCTATCATTGTGAAAGATCGAGTATTTAAACTCGACTAATGAGATCAAAAATACACAAACATCTTTATTTTATGATCTCATTTATACAGAAATTATGCATGATAATAAATAAATAATAAATATCACTGGACAAGTTATACAAATTGGATCAAGCCCCAAAGTAAGCAAATTATATGCTTGTGCTATGGGTTGTTAGTCAACGATACTTATACATAGAAATGTTTAAACAAATATCAGAATAAATGTAATAATCTCCCAGACCCGGAAATGCAGACATCAAATGTTCACAACACAAATACCTGCCCCCGC
>NJDC01001431.1:255990-268035 GCA_002245475.1 Calephelis virginiensis
ACTGTGGGCCTGATAAACAAGCTCAAGGTTGCACAGCAAGCTATGGAGCGGGCTATGCTCGGGGTTTCCCTGCGAGATCATTTCAGAAATGAGGAGATCCGCAGGCGAACGAAAGTCATCGACATAGCCAGCCGGGTTAGCAAGCTGAAGTGATGGCCGTTGGGGCAGAAAAGTTCTCGAGTGGAGACCACGCACCGGCAAGCGAAGCATAGGACGGCCACCCACGAGATGGACAGATGACCTTATGAGGGTCGCGGGGTCTCGCTTTATGCAGGCCACTTCCATCCGGTCGAAGTAAAAGTCAACGGGGGAGGCCTATGTTCAGCAGTGGACGTCCTATGGCTGAAATGATGATGATGATGATGAATCAATACAAAAACCAGTGTGTAAATAGTAAGTAAATAATTAAAATTACTAACATCATTAATACCTATTAAAATATTTGCACACCACAAGTTGGTAGAATATGTAGGAACGCCTAAATAATTTTGTAACACTCATATTCCACAAATAATTTTTTTTTCTACATTCCAGATTTCAGGTTATTTGGTCAATTAATACTGAGTAATATTATGACTGTAATTTATGAACTACAAAACTTAAGACTTGGAAAAAAATACCAGACAACTTCTAAAGCACATACTACGTAACAGAAATAGAATGAATAAAATTGTAGTTTGCATTTATGAATTGTATACATTTTGTCTTTTATCCCTCTCCCACAAGATAAATAGAGAAAAATGTAGTATATAACCTTCCTTGAAACAAAGTGCTAAATTTCGTTAAATTCTGTTCAGTAAATTTGGTGTGAATCATGTATCCCACAGACAGACAATAAAAATTCTAAAAATGTTGAAAATGTGTTTTGCTGTCCATTCCTAGTCACCTGCACCTATTTTAAAAAAAAAACCATTATGTACAGAACTCATTTTTTTACAGTCTTGTTAAAGTTCTGATAAAATACCAGTATATAAAATACAAATTCAGTATTTATTTTATAATGGCAATTGTGTGAGAGAGAGATTTAGCACATTTTCTCTACTTATTAATGTTAGAACTAACTATGCAACTATAATACTATGGATGATTGTTTAATGTCATTTATATAAAAACGGAAGTGCTCAGTCCAGTTTATAATATTACGTCCATGGTTAAATCCGTATGAACATGTCAACTTGTGATATTTTTAATCAATATTTTCCAAGGAATAGATTAAGTATGTAGAAATATCACGTAAAAACTAATCTGACAGCACGGAACATGTTTTATCTGTTTCTAATACTATTGTCGAAAGAAGATTGTTATAAGTTAAAGTTAGTTCAGTGAGTGCAAAACAAAATTACCACTTTTATTTGTCAAAAAGCACATTATGCTGTTTTTAGTCTTCATTAATAATAGCTATATGTCTTAATCCCCCTAAACTTCAACAAGTACAAAATAGTAATATCCAGTATTACAAGTAGTAGACAAAATTAGGAAATTTTTATTTACCTGTATCCTTTTCATTTCCTAATGCTGCTTGTCTTTGATCCTTATAAGCAAGAGCCTCTTCAAGTGCTTTTGGTAAAACAACACCAACTGGTGCCGCAGGCTTAGACCTAAACTCTTCAGGTGTATCAATCTTCATTGTCAACAGTGATGGGAGTGAAGAGGAGCCTGAAGAATCTTGAGGGTCTTCATTATCATCCTTATCTTCGTCTCTTTCATCTCCTCGATCTTCCCAACCTGGAGGACCATCTCCTCTCCCTTGTCTATTCCAACCTGGGGGACCTTGACCTTCCCATTGTCCCATATTCATGCCAGGAGGAGGACCCATATTTGGAGGTGGCATGCCTGGACCCATATCCATCCCTGGATTAAAATTACCCTTCATATTAGGGCCTCCTCTCATCATATTTGGAGGCATTCTCGGAGGCATACCTGGAGGACCCATGGGCGGGCCCATACCCATGTTTGGTGGTGGACCCATCCCTGGTGGAGGCGGACCCATACCTGGTGGCGGAGGTCCCATACCTGGTGGTGGTGGGCCCATTCCTGGCGGAGGTGGGCCCATGCCTGGTGGCGGCGGTCCCATTCCAGGTGGACCCATTCCGGGTGGTGGCGGACCCATCCCCGGTGGACCCATTCCTGGTGGTGGTGGGCCCATTCCAGGTGGCGGTGGACCCATTCCAGGTGGCGGTGGACCCATGCCCATCATTCCTGGCGGAGGTCCCATACCTGGAGGAGGCATACCACCACCTGAAGTGGGCGGCATTGATCCTGGAGGTCCTGGTTGCATATTTCCAGGGGGTACAGAACCTGGAGGTGGCGGCATGGGCGGAAAATTTGACATGCCCGGTGGGCCCATGGATCCACTGTTATTCGTAGACCCTGTGCCTGGAGGGCCGTCCATATTGGTACTTTAGGAATTACACTTATACAATTTATAAAAACTTATCCTAGTTATCTTTTATTTTCTTAGTAATTTGAAAATATTCAAAATAAACACATTTTTAAAAACACATCACGAAATTGCCAAGCGGATATGACAATTGACATTTGACATTAATAATCAAGTGACAGTTGAGAGTTGACATTTGTTAAAATTATGCTTCTCCTTACGAATTGTTGGATTAGAAAAATTTTTGGTCCTAGCGGAGTGCAAAACCCAAGGAATTAAAAAAATAACTTGTTACTATGAAAAACTTGTTGCTTATGTTTTTGATGAAAAAATCAGATATTGCAATTTGGTCTTAAGCGTCGTTAGCACCTTATTTGTCTTGAAATATAAAATAAACATAGGGAAAAAATATAGTAAAAAAAGTAAAAATATAAAATAAGAAACCAAATAACTCTGAATACGTTGTACGATTCCAAATATTTTTTTGTGAATTACTCTCTAGGTTTACAGAACCTAGAGGTGAATAATAGTACTAACTCTGATCTTATAAATTTTTTTTATCTGTAAAATTCAAAACTAATTTTTATTGTTTTGACTTTTGAGCCTATTTGTGTATTTCTGATTGGTGTTTTTCGAATTCGTCATTAGATTTATGAAATTGTTTTAGTGAATTGTAATATTTTTTCGTGTTCTAGAGATTTCCATACATTTGTAAATTCAAGTATAATAAGCAAACGAATATGGCAGAAAAATACAATACGAAATGTCCAGGTGTTAAACGATTGATGCGTGAAGCTCTGGAGTTAGCAGAAGCCACTGAGGAATATTGCGCAAGACCTCTTGAAGATAACTTATTTGAGTGGCATTTTACTGTAAAAGGACCAGAAGGCACAGATTTCGAAGGTGGTATTTATCATGGTAGAATTATACTACCGAAAGAATACCCAATGCACCCTCCTCACATAATACTTTTAACTCCAAATGGTAGGTTTGAGACTAACAAAAAGATTTGCCTGTCAATATCGGGTCATCATCCTGAAACTTGGCAGCCTTCATGGTCAATAAGGACTGCGTTGTTAGCCCTTATAGCTTTCATGCCAACACCTTCAGAACGTACAATAGGCTCTTTGGACTATACCCCAGCCGAAAGAAAAATATTAGCAAAAAAGTCCACCAGTTGGGTGTGTCCAGAATGTGGTGAAATTTCATCATTGTTATCATCAACTGCTGCTAAACCGCCTACTGAAGAAGAACAGACTGTTTTAAATCAGATAGCCTTCAAAGGTGAAGAGGAACAAATTCCGAAACCTCCACCAGAACCTGCAGTAGTGGAGCCTGAGCCACCTGTTTTAGAATCAACAGACACAAATTCAAATTTTTTGGACCAGCTGATGGAAATCCTTGTAGCCCTTCTTGTCGGAGCTATTGGTATATTCATATTCAGACGTTGGAATGCTTACCAATCAACAGATACTGAGCTGTAATCAACTCTGATAGGTAAACTTCTTTTCCATAAATATAACCTAACTGTACATAAGTGTAATTGAACAACCAAATTATTGTTTTAAATATAACCATATGTATCCCGGAAAGTTAGGTTTTGTGTAATTTACCAAATAAATGAAATTGACCAAAATATCTATTACTCAATTTTATGTAGTTAAGTTTACTCATTTACAATTTTGTGCCTTAACAAGAGGAGTTCATATGCCTTTAAGGCATAGTATCCCATTAGGATGTGTATTGTGATTGTTTTGTGATTTTTTTTGTAGGTAATACTTATTTATTAATGATTATATTTTATAAGTCTACTTTATATAAAGGACTAACAGTTGGCTGAGACTTTCATATAAATTACAGATGAGCTATCTTATAATCTAGATCCTGTGGAAATTGTCCAAAAACTCATTTCTAATGACAGAATTTAAAGACTAATGAAATACAACTACAACACATTTTGTTAATAAATCGATACATATTTATAACCTAACAAAACGACTGCACAGCTCATTCTTTAGAATGTAATTAAAATGAGATTTTTAAGTTGCAAATAACAAGTTAGTTTAAGATTAAACACATTACATAATGTATTATTATTAGAGATTAACCTGGTGATGTGTGCTTGTTTTGATTTTGATTTACTGTAATATAACCTAACTGAAGTTTGATAATAATTGATTGGAAAAGTTTTTATACTAGTTTTTACACATAATAAACTTTTTTAATAGAATGTAGAATTGTTTAATGTAATATAAACAGTATACTTTTGACCTTGCAATATACTAAGATTTAAGTTGGATATCTAGTTTATAATATGATTAAATACTAATACAATATTTATTTTGCAAGAATTTTTAGTGTTGCAACTTTTTATCTTATCTTCTTTTTTTTAAAGTTTATTTTTTTATGAAACCTTGAGTATCCTATTGTTTTAGCAAGGTCCATAAAACAATAACCAGGAGAGGACTTTATTTATATTTTATTTAATGTTACATTTAAAGCCACTTTTGAAAATTTGCACTAGCTCGTTGGTTTTATCATGGATACATGTTTCAAACACAATGTCCCAAATATAATACTTTTTATAGCAAAATAAATTTGTTAAATTTCAATTTTCAATCATTTCTTTAATTAACAAGTCATATTGCAAGATACTGAGCATAATGCAAGGTATTGTCAACACATTTTCATTATACTTATTATCAGTGAGTCAAAAGACTTAGGAGTGTGTAGCTGGGTGCATCTTTCTTATTACATCATCATGCTCACAACATTCCAAGAGCTTGTACATTATTGTAATTATTACTAGTTATCTTTGTTATGTTATTAAAAATTATATACTTATTAGATTTTTTAGATTTAAATACTAATAAAGTATGAATTATGATAGTGTGTATTTGTAGTTTTTTTGTTATCAACCCAACCTAACCAGAACTAATCACTACATAGTATAAAACAAAGTAACTTCCTCTGTCCCTATGACCTTTTGTATGCTTAAATCTTTAAAACTACGCAACGGATTTTGATGCGTTTTTTTTTAAATAGATAAAGTGATTGAAGAGGAAGGTTTATATGTACATTTCATAACAAAATGAAGCCTGGGTGGGCGTAAATAATAACTCTGAATAAATGTTGGTAAATAAATAAATGTTATTGGAAAAATTAGCCGAATTGAATCTAAGACAACTAATACTCAAAGAATCTATCCCACTTTTTATGCACATATGTACTAGGATTATACAAAGCAGACTCAAAATCTAGTAGGGCGTACTATTCAAATAAGCTAGACTCCAAGAAAAGACAACACTCCTACCCAGGGTGTTATCTGCACATCCTCTCTCGATATTCCTCTAGATATTCGGAACTTTGCGTAAATATAAATGTATGTGCGTATGTGTATGCAATTATCCCTTGCAGGTTAGGTTTTAATATTCTCCATATTAGCCCCCCAAGAGGCCCTTGTCGCAACTGGGGTCGAGCCGGGGCCCCGGTGAAATCAGGTGGAAGGGTGCTCCTCAGTGCACCCCTCTCTGTTCCAGAGGGGACACAAGGAGTGCACACAGGGTGGTGCCATTTGGCCTGCGTGAGATGGTGGCAGAACGGCCTACAGAGAAGGGGCGGGATTTCCATCTGGCCCGCCTAGTCGAAATGGGGTTGCGACAGGCACGGGTGCATTGGAACTCCGAAGTGGTGCACGCTGTGTCTCCGTGCACCACTTCAGACGATATGCGGCCAGTGTTGAGTGGGGCTGTCAGAAGGGGATTGTTGGAACCAGCGTCGCCGGGGCAGTGGAAGTTCCCACAGCCCCGGTACCTGGCGAAGGAGAGGACACCATGTGGTTTTAGTCAGGAGTCTGATATAACCCGCCACTTTCGGGAGAAATTCATAATGGATTTCCACACAGAGTACATTGGTATATTTATGTACGATTTCCACACAAAAAGAGGTGGAGAGTATTGGGTTCCAAGTGCCTATCGCAATACCTGCAGATCTACCTAGCTTTCTCTACATTCATAACTCTTTTCATAAAAACACGCCGATTTCAGAGACTTGACACCAAAGAGTAAAGTATAATAGCTTGACACTACCCTCGGATAACACCCGAGCGATTATAGTGGAATGGCAACCTAGGTCTCCCCGGTACCTACTATTCACATTGGCATTTTATATGTTTTGTCAATTTTTATATATAACTACCGTATTTGTATTAAATACCTAGACTAAGAAGTACAGACATTTATGTTTTGTTCATCCCAAAAATACCTGCCTCTGTCGGTAATCGTACTTCATTCTGCAGGTGATTGGTGAAGTTAGGCGTCTACTTCATCAAAAGTCCGGTCAATATTACAAGCAAGATGTGTAGACTGTTTTTCCTTCTCTCGCCACCTCTGTGGTCTAGCGGTTCGGGTGTTGGACTTGACTGCATGAGGTCTCGGGTTCGAATCCCGGGTCGGCCAACACAAAGAAAATTGGATTTTTCCAATTTTCTAATTAAGAAAAATGTTGGTCGGGATTGGAAATGTGCCCGGTTGGCGATAGGCTTGCCACCTATCACATTGTGGGACTTAGTGTCTTCGGCTAGTCGTGGGTGCCTTGGTTGTACCTCTGCCTATCTCTTCGGGGATATGGGCGTGAAGATACTTTTTTTTTATTTAAATAAATGAACTTTACCGCATTTATTTCAATCGGTCAATATATATAAACTTAAAATTAAAAAAAATTCAATGAACCCCCTACGAAACCTATATGTAATGTACCTAACCAAGAAATAACTCTACTACGTCGACTTTCAAACGAGAAACACACATCGAAATCAATCCATCCGTCCAAAGTTATTGCCACAGACAAACACGTCAAAATAATAATACCCCCCGTTTTACGTCAGGAGTTAATAAAACCCTTCATTTTGCGTCGAGGGTTGAAACAATATATAATAATTTTTGTTTAGGAGCTACGACGCTTCAGACTAATACACACAGGGGCAGCTCTAGCTCGTGTACCTAGCCCCCGTGTGCAATGAAACCCTCTGCCGTCGTAACAAGAAAGTTTTTTTTTATATTCCAACAAGCTATTTCATAAGTAGGTATAGCTTACAGTATGGCATTAGTTAAAGCCTTTCTTCGTATGACAGCAAAATAACACTCATTGTTTTTATGCCTGTAGCACATCTTTGTTGCGAAACTAAGGGGCGAACCGCGATAATTCATGTTTCGTCTTGTGTTTTATGTTTTGCGAAGCGAAATGTATCGAATTTCTGTTTCGCTGCCCATAGAATTTACAACACAAGGCATAACTCAATCGCGGTTATGCCGCAGTATAAACGTGCTACACTTTAACCTCTTCTTTCCTAATAGGGAACCCTAGGCGCCCCCAGAGACGGCGGCGCCCGTGTGCACTGCACACCCTGCACTATAAGTTAACCCGCCCCTGAATAGACACAAAAAAGTCAAACTTTCAACATCTTTCATTTGATATCCTTTTGAAGAACTGCTAAGATTACGAAACATACCTTAACTTTTAAACTATGACCCATCAGCCAATCCCCATTTCATTCATCAAGTCCTCGTCATCAGAAAATATGCACAGATCTACTTAAGGCTAATCGAATGATTCCAAACGTGATGGGTTTATCAGTATGCATTCCAGAGTTACATCTCATATCTATGAGCTCCATCATCAGATCAGCTTAGTTGTACGAGCACTCGTTAGTGTTAGGTCCGATATATGCTTAAAAGTGAAAAAAATACCCATAGCGCGTTTTTTTTAAATGGCTAATATGTTGCTAACCGCGAGGTTTTTTCAACTTCACCGGACTATAATCCATAGCGCGTCTAATATTTATTCCGATGCTTACGAAAGAGCTGGCTATATTATATGGACATCTGTCCAAATAATATGTAGCTAAGAACCATCTCGATCACAAAAGCTTTTAAACAAAAAAACGCATGTAAATCCGTCCATCCGCTTAGGAGCTACAGTGCCACAAACAGACACACGTACATACACGTTCAACTTACAACACCCCTCGTCTCCATCAATCAGGTCTACAATCTATATGCCATAATATAATACCACTGTTTCCAAACCTAGTCAGTCACAAGAAACGGCGAAACAAACTCCTGTTTTAAAAATTTGTCTGCAAGAAAATCTATTACACAATATGCTTTCTCTAACAGCAAGTCAAATTTTGCATTTTTATTCGTACTAAACTCTCTTAATAGTCTGTGCGTACTAATACCTTAAGCACGTTTGATCTTCTTTCACATTGCGATGGAATATAATTTTAATGTTTATACAGAATTAGACAGAATGGAGAATGACGGAGGCTAATTTTCATCGCGATATCTAAATGAGTTCCCGTGGGAGAGCAAAATGACTGACAAGCGGGTATTGTCTAGCTCTAGTAGGTTTATAAAATAAAAAAAAAAATTATTAGAAATCTTATGTTTATTTCAAAGTAAATCTTATTACAGTATGTATAGTGCCAATATGTTCAGTTTTAGAGATAAATAAAAAGTTACCACTACAAAAATTACAAAATAAAAAGATTCTATGCTTTTGTGTTATCATCTTTACAATGTGCAATAGATGTTCTATTGGGAAATCTGTATTAATACCAATAAATCTAAAATATAAGTTAAATCAAATCTGCTACATTCATTGGCATTTCGTCAATTTGTGTGGAATAGTATTGTTCAATGTCTCTTAAAATCCTGATGTCATCTGACTTAACGAAATTTATAGCAACACCTTTTCGTCCGAACCGACCAGACCTACCAATTCTGTGAATGTACAATTCTCTGTTGTTTGGAAGGTCATAATTAATGACTAAAGATACTTGCTGAACGTCAATTCCTCTTGCCCAAACATCTGTTGTGATTAAAACACGGCTAAAAAAGAAAATTTAAATTAATTAGTCATGCTATAAATAATTAAAGAAGTAATTAAACACAGAGACTAACATTATGTAAATATGAATAGTAGAATTGTCTGCAAACACTGAATTTCTATATCATATTAATATTATAAATGCGAAGGTTTGTATGCCTTTTGTTTCTTTGTTAGTCCTTCACGCAAAAATTGCTGAACTGAATGAACGGGTGAAAACATAGTGGGTATTAACACATAAAATAGTTTTTATACCAAAAAATGAACCTGTGGGACCATTAACCACGCGGACAACAAATGGTAATTTAATGTAATAAAAAGCAAAGGAGTAGACAGAATCTCCGATAACAAAGCTTTGATCTCTCTTTTACAATGCTCAACAAAGCGACATGCGGTAGCTTAAGAAACATAACTGTGCATGACAAAGTTTGGCTATTTTCTGGCACTGCAATGTCTCATTTGACATTACATGTGCGTGACTTATTACTGCCTTCAGCTATATATTGTTACTTATATAGTATAATAACTATGATTTAATGCTTTAAAAAATTAAAATGGAATCGGTAAATAATATCACCTTTGTCCAGATCTGAATTCTTTCATAATATTATCTCTCTCTTTTTGAGGCATATCACCATGCATGGAGCTGACAGTGAAGTTTGCTTCTTGCATCTTCTGTGTAAGCCAGTCCACCTTCCTCTTTGTGTTGCAGAAGATCACTGCCTGTGTTATAGTCAGGGTGTCGTACAAGTCACATAGTGTGTCAAATTTCCACTCCTCCCGCTCTACAGCCACAAAGAACTGTTTGATGCCTTCCAATGTCAACTCATCACTGAAAAATACAGATTATAAAGAAGTTTATTTATATTAAATTGAGAATTGTTCAAAACTTAAGGTAATAATAGTTCTTGTACATTTTCTTGCTCAAGTGGTTAGAATACACTTAAAGCTACTAATTGATAAGGCTTTTAATCAATCCCTGTGATTTCTAATTCTGCATGGTTATTAAGGGTCAGGAAAAGGCAGAGTAAAACTCTAGGATTAATAATAATAAATACTAGTAAAACTCTTTAGGATTGTGTAAAACAGGATTTACTCTAATAAGCACATTATTTACCATCTGCATATGAATATAAAAATTATTAAAAAATCAATTGTCCTCATTGGTTTATCAAACATTTATTCATTCATATTAATTTATTGCACTTTATAGCCACTAGTTTCATCCTCACAAACACTTTAATCTTTACATACACAATGTGTCATTCAACACAATGTGTCAGTTAATTGTCCTTTTCAGACAGAAAAAAAGTGGAAATCATATATTTTGTATTGCCATAAAATTTAGTGAAGCACTAGCTATTTGCCTGCAACTTAGAATGTCAGCTTAGAATAGTGACAATTTTCATACAAACTTTCATCCCTTATTATTAGCCTAAGTTTGAACTCGGAACCTTACATTTCAGCCTCAGGTATGTGACACACCTAAACCATCCATGGTGTCTATAGGCCACGCACATACTTGTTCAAAGTTCAAAGTTGAAAAAACTAAGTTTGCGACACCAAAATCAACTTACCGTTTGACCAAGATTCTGATGGGGTCTGTCATGAATTTAGATGTCATTTCAAGAATTTCGTGAGGCAATGTAGCAGATATTAATACAACCTGAGTTGCAGGTGGAAGATAACGATACACATCATAAATCTGCTCCTTAAAACCTTTGTTCAACATTTCATCAGCTTCATCAAGTACCAACATTTTGATTGATCTGGTACGTAATACTCGTCTTCTTATCATGTCTGTAATAAAAAATAGTTTTAATTGAATAATTGTAATTGAAGAATTATAATATTGCATGACAATAGATAAGTAAAAGAGTTATAACAAAGGGTAAGTGTAGACAACTAGTGCAACCGACCAATCATGATTCTAGGGTTCAATTCCCCATGAGGACAAACTTTTGTGTGATGAACTTTTAAATGTCTGTATTACCAGGTCTGAGTGTTTATTAAATGTATATATTCCAGTATCTATTTAAATATTGCATTGTATAAGTGTTGTTGACTTATACTCGTGACAAGCATATAATTTGCTTAGTTTGGGGTTATATCAATCTGTGTAATTTGTTCAGGGGCATTTATTTATATTGCTTTATGATTTAAATTAACTTAGTCATATTGTATTAATATCATAACATATCAATAATTTTAACATATTACTCTGCAGGTTTTTCTTTTGCAGGATAAGAATGAAATTTTTAACATAGCATTTTTTAATTGTGACAAAATGATGCAGTTATTTAACTCTTAATTTGCATCCCCCAATGACGATTAAGAATAATATTAAATTGTTTATAATGGAAGCTTTAACTAACTCAACTGCTAAATTTGTTCAACTATCATTTTCATGTTATTGTAATACTCACTTTGATAGGTGGCCAACATATATTGCTAACTGGGCAAATTTTTTTTATCAAAAAATTATAAAAACACATATTAAGTTGCCCAACTCTTTCTTGCCACCATAATGTCAGCGGCAAGTGCTGTGGCTCAGATACTAAGTTAGCTGGTAAACTTTTGCTTAAGGTCTAGCATCTCGTCCTCAGCTTGGCAGCACAGCACTACTAACTTTAGTGTCTCTAGGAGGCGTGAAGTTCTTACCATAAGGAAATCCATCTGCTTATTTGTTTTCCAATATCATAGCAAAAAGAACTTACCAAAAACTCGTCCTGGTGTGCCAGATACTACATGTTGTCCATAGTCAAGCTTACGAATAT
>NJDC01001431.1:268782-292156 GCA_002245475.1 Calephelis virginiensis
ATTAAGTCAATCCGAATTCTACATGGATAACATTAGAAAAGCAGCTATAGCAATAAAAATACTCATATTAACGTTGAAATCTAAAAAGAAGAGAAAGTGCCGGACTCCTTTGGAGAATAGACCATCTGCCTTTCGGCCAGTCAACTCATAAAAGGCGAGCATAGGATTTCCGTCACTAGCACCGTGACATCGTACTAAGTGATAGAGTTTCGCAGCTACTCGTTCGGATTGGTACCACCGCCTTACCCATTTCTGTCGCCATAGCGTCAATGCTAATCGTTGATGTGTTTCGGTTCGGAGGATAAAGTAGCTTGTAAACTTACTTTGGGTCGAGGCTTTGCACCCCGGCCTCAGGTTGGCAACACACCACTACCGACTTTGGTGTTTCTAGACGGCATGAATTTCTTACCATCAGAAAATTTGTCTGATAGTTTGCATTCCATTAAAATATAAAAAAAACACACTTAAATATCACACAAGAAATTATCTTGGGGGGTGATGTGGACGATTTCGGCAATTATTTTAAAATATTTATGTTTAGGGTTCCACAGAGCTGGACACGTTTCATTTAAGAGAATAAATTCCTTTGTCATTATTTCCTTCGTTAACATTACTGTCAACGACAGAGCGTATGCGTATTTTGTCACACATCATTCCTACTCACACGTTGTTCCGTCATGGCTGCAAGCCAATACTGACATAAAATATCGCGATGCGCTTACATTTTAATATTATTGAAGGCACGCCCCCTGAATATCGCGGATTTCAAGATTTCCAGAAATCTTGTGATATTATCATGATACTGCGATACAGCATACTACACGATCAATATTATCATGGTATCGTGATATTATTGATAATGTAATACTACCCATTGAGGAGCGAACCAATGACAGCAGAAATAGGGACGTCCATGATGGACGTGACCTTTATCGATTGTTCAATCAATATTTTGTGATAAAAAATTACTAATGGAGTATTTTTTAAACAATAAATAAATATAAATATTTCAATGGTCATAATAAGAGAACCTATCATTAATAACAATATATTACACATCTTGTAATAATAAACAAAAAGAAATAACAATACTATTAAACACTTGTACACAATATTGGCTATTATTTAACTATAAACTTAATTTGAAGCATTAACGAAAACTGCAAATAATTTGTTAATCACAGCTTAGTAATTCAAGGCAACCCAGCCTTACCAGATGTATTACAGGCATAAAAAAGGTTGCCTGTAAAGTCGGTTTTACGGGCAAAGATTTTACGTGACAACGTCTTTTTCTCGGTACAATAGGAACAAGGAATTGAATGAAAATAAGAAATGCACAAATTTTAACTATAGAAATATATTTTGTTTACTAAAACATTGTACCGGTCCGGCGGGCCTCTTTCTCGTTCGGTGACTCATCGTAACAGATGTGAGCGGGAGTTACACTTTTTCAAGAGTGACTCCGAGCCACAAGACGTTGTCACGACAAAATTATTCATAGTACACCTTTGATTTAGTTTTAATTTGAATAAAGTAACCTTAATTTTAAATAATTTAAATTTTTAAATGTACAACAAAATATCACTGATTATATAATTGAGGTGAATTTGAAATGAAATTATATTCAAATTTGATAGAATAGATGTTTAATAACATCGTATAATAATTTTAAATAAAATGAAATTTAATTAACATTATATGCAATTATCTTGCTTACTAAAATAAATATTGCATACGATAATGTGGTAGAATAAGTAAACACTATAAAAATATCTAACAACTTTTGAAAATTCATATTTATGCAATAAAACATTTCTTACTTTCTATCTGTTCAATATTTTTAAATAACTTCTCTAGTCAAAATTTTATGAGCGCGTTACTGTGTTTGGTTTACCTAACAATTAAAAATAAACGTTTTTAATTAGCATAACTTAGTTAAAAAGTCATTGTAAACGCAAATCATCACTGAGAAATAAAATAATATGTTTTGTTAAATTTATTTTTTGTTGCAGCAACTCTAACTTTTTTACAACGCATTCAGTTTCAAGTTTATTTGTGGTCAAAATGAGCGATTAAATATTTGGATTTTGAACGAATCAAAATGGATGCTGGGTGTGAATGAACTATGTACTGAAAAACGAACAGCTTTTTATCAAGTTGTGTAGTAGGTCCGGTTAGTATCGAGATTAAGGCGTCACAGTTTTGTTTTGTAATGATTAAGGTAGTGGAAATCTTGTAAGTGTGCTTTATGGATTAGGAATAAACGAATAGTAACAGTAACTTGATTCAGTAGTCACCGTGTCGGTAATGTGTTTACGTGAGTGTCGGGCGAGCTTCCCGCAGGTGTCCCTATTAGGATGAGGACTCGAACGGAAATATTGTGTGTCGGAGTAAATAACCAAGTTGCTAACGTAGTGCTGCCGTTGCCAATTCGTGCAACATGGCAAAATTATACAGACTAAAGTGCTTGTATGGTGTATAAGCGGGCAGAAATGAAATGCATATACAGGAAGGAACAAATACAACTCTGACAACATGTACCAAAATGACAGAAGAAGTAGACAGAAGACATGGTGTGAATGGGACCAGTAGTAGTAGTAAAGGTGGCAATGAAGACCCTCCCGTGCATAGCTCAGCGCCGTCAGCGACGGGTGGACGATTACAGTTTTTTAAAGGTTGGTATTAGTTTCTCAAGTTCTTCATATTATCTCTTACAAATTTATTTGGTCAATAATAACACAGGTTTTCTATAAATTTTAAAGAAAGAAAAAATTTCGCCTCAGACAGGCTTCTTTCTTTAAAATTTATAGAAAATTTATCCCTAGCACAGGGCAAGTGCTAAAATAAAAATAACACAGGTGTTATAGTTAAAACAGTGTCCTCTTTATGTTCTAAGTTAAAATTTTACATCTGTTGATATTTGAAGTGTTAACATTTATTAGTGTATGAAAAACGAGAAAGTCATTCATGCTCTGTTAACCACAGACATTTGACTGAGCAGTTGCCAATTGTCTGCACAAAACCTCTATACAATTGTTGTTTTGTAAGGAGCTGAAGGCACCCTAGCGGAAACAAGTACCCTGTACAACTTACAAATAAAAATGAGAATATACTTCCAGGCATAGCTTACATTAAATAGAGATTACTTTTATATTTGATAATAGAGTTATGATCACAAATCTTTTCATTTATTTCATTATTGTTTTGTTTACAAAACAGTTAATGATTCTATAATTAATGATTTTTTTATGTCTTCAATGTATCATACAGCAATATAAAATTATTGTTATATCACTTTTATAGTTTTTCATCATTTTGTAACTTAAATTTATTAATCAAGGCTATTTAAAAGAAGTATTTACAATGTACAGTTATTCATTTGATTTTACAGTGTATAACTCTTTCATAAAGCTAATACTTCAAATACTACTATTTAATATACGTAGGTTTTGTTGTCACAGAAGTTTTAAGGCTATTGATTGGAAATAAATATTTGTAAGCTGCTTTAAAATACAGATATTATGAAATGATAAATAACTAGTAAATGTCTTTAGACGAATGACACGCATTTACCTAATTCCAGTGTAAGCAAAAGTATATTGTTGGAATTTGACTCTTATAATGTTAACATTAAGAAATTGATAAATACTAAAGAAAATTGTAAATGCGGAGATCTAGTAATACAGATATGTATGTCAATCACATATGTTTGTCTTTGTTATGAATTAAACCCAATGATCAGTGTGATTAAGCTATTATGCTTAAGTTGCTAACCAATGATGTCAAATACTAACTGTTCACTGTGATTATGCAACTAATAATATATTGCTTGATACATCTAGATTTCAATGTCCCCTTTTTTATTTAATTTGTTTATCAAAAAAATGTGATTCTAGATTTTGCTGAGAGTAACAAATAAACTTAAACAAATTGTGAATTGCAAGTAAATGAATTGAAACATGAAAATTGTTTTCAAAACATTCACTCTCACTTCACCTCAATAATAAACATAATCTGTAGTCTTTGAATGATGTAGCTATTTAAAAGTACAGTAATTTTCAAAATAATTATAGTAAATATGGAGTTAAACTGATTACAAACAAATCATTTCTCTTTGTGAGCATATTATTACTTCTTCTTTTTCTTTTATGGCTTTTACAACTACCATGCGTAGTTTGATTTTGCCAATGTCTACATGTTGGATAAAGCACGGTACAATATATTATAGTTACCAATTACTACTATTATTACTTGCTCTCGCATTCAAACATAAAAAAAGTATGACTTTTTTATTTACACCAGTTTTTATTAGATTACTAGCAGACATATTTTGTGGTGGTAAGAAATACATGGTACCTACAGACACTAAAGGTGATTAACACCTTGAGGTGTTGACAACCAGTGACTGGAATATTAAGCTTATTGCATGAGTTTACTGGCTATCCTATCCTATAGTAATTAATATTGACTTACTATTACAGCAGGAATAGGTAGGTCAGTGGTACCATAGTAGTACCAAAAAAATTCAAGTTGTACAGTTATATTGGAGATAAGCATATTCAGATGGACATAAATATAAAATAACAATAATAAATAATAACACTTTCCAGTTTAGTATAGAATATAATTGAAAAGTGTAATAGAATAGATAGTGATTAACTATTTAGATATGGAGGTATAATTTCTGTGATTAAACACTTGCTATGAATTTGTATAGAAAGTGTTATGTAAAGTGTGATAATGCTGATGTAAACATGACCATATTGACATATTCATCGTATTGACTTTACTAAGCACATTCTGCTATTTTATAAACAAACATTTGGGGCAAGAGTCAATTACACCATGTCTACTTACATTATTTTGATAAGTATTTAAAAACAATAGGTTAAGCATGCAACCAAATTTCCTCTTCAACTGCACACTTTGTACAAATTTTATAAAATAGGTACATTAAAATTGAATTAGATAGGTATAATAACTGCAATATTTGGAATATTTAACAAATTTTGTAATTACATAGAAGTTTAAAATATTTCGTTATTAGGAATGTTGATAGGTATGAATTATTATCTAAGTTACTTATAGTTTTCTATATTTTTTTTATATAATTTTAGGTGTACTAAACTAATTATAAAAAAAAGTATCTTCACGCCCATATCCCCGAATAGAGAGGCAGAGGCACAACAAGGGCACCCACAACTAGTCGAAGATACTAAGTCCCATAATGTGATAGGTGGCAAGCCTATCGCCAACCGGGCACATATCCTATCCCGAGCAACATTTTTTTTTATTAGAAAATTTAGAAAAACCCAATTTTCTTTTTGTTGCCCGACCCGGGATTCGAACCCGGGACCTCATGCAGTCAAGTCCAACAACTGAACCGCTAGACCACAGAGGCGACAGTTTTTTATGCTTTTCAAATTATATTTTACTTTTCTTGCTTTTGTTCACATGTAGCAAATTTTTGTCCAAATTTATCACTTGTCAGCACTTAGTTAGGCCTACTCGAGTTTTGTTTTTACAATATTTTTGTTCATTATTGAAAGAGCGTGGATATTGAATTTGGCTGTTAGTTAAATTTTTTCAGAGATGTTTTGTTTCCAAATAACTACAAGTAATTGAAATAATAGATGTAGATGCTATGAATTAAATATTGTAAACATGTGATCAATATTAAATTTTCCAAATTAACAAAAGTCTTTGAAATATTAAATGTGAAGTAATCCTCAATTCATGTAATCAAAATACCTCTGTCTGATAAAAGATACTTGTGTGTTATTTGATTTACAGAGTACAAGATTTAGATATCTGTAATTTTGATTGGATTTAACAAAGAATATTTATCACCAATGATATAACATCATTCTGTGATTGAATTAAAAATAGCATTAAACAATGGGCCATCATTTCTTTTTTCTCAAAGTAACTTAATTTGTAGTTGACTTTAGTTTAAATCTATATTATTTCACCAATTGTCCACAAGGCTGGGCTGTGATTCCTTTTAAACAAATTTTTCCCTGTTGAATCTGTACTTCTTCAGATAATGTAATCATTTCCATATATCAATATTTTTGACTAACGGCTATTACATAAGTTATAATTTGTATACTTTTGAGTTAGTTTTTGTGTTTTTTGTGTATAGATATTAATATTGTTATACATAGGTGTTTTACTACTAAAAATAAAATATTTGTATCTATAAAATAATTAAATCAATATTAAATTTATAACAAAATGAAAGTCACTTGCACACTTAGGTACTGTAATTAAAAATTTAAGTTTTTTTTTATGATTTCATAAATTTTTAAAGAAAGAAAAAAATTCACCTTAGAAGTTGAATAATGGGTAGCTCACATGGTTTGAGGGATTGTCAGGGAGAGACGAAACAGTGTAGGTTCAAACCCTGTATAAGTGAAGTTGTTACGTTTCGTCTCAAGCACAGGACAAGTGCTAAAATAAAAATAGGATATTATTTTCTGCTGAGTAGAATGGACGTTTTGCTCATAAGAGGCGAGCACAGGTTAAAATATTAGCTATTACAAACAAGACCCCTGATAGTAAATTGCTGTGCAGCAATTTGCCTGGGGCGGCTATAATGACAATGTCATGTTTGTACCTAGCAGACTTGCACAATAGGCCTTCCACCCCAGCCTCTGGACAGCAATGCACATGTGACATCTATGGTGTGTATAGGCCACGGTTGTGTCTTACTATCAGACAAACCATGTGCCTGTACCTCTAACATACAAAAAACATATTTTTAATCAAGAGTCGATGATGGAAAATATAAAAGATAAAATATCTACATTCAAAAGGAATGTAATTCTATTCAGTGGTGTCTGCCGATTGATTAATAAATATTATTAAGGACTGCACCTTGTACTATTTGTGTTAGATAAAAACAACAACAGTATAATGTTGTTATATAAATAGAAATTATGGAATGATATGTTAGTGTTACAATAGAAAGGTTTTATTGTGATTTTAGTTGCAGATTGTGTGCTTTATGACATGTAAGGTGTACCAGTAAAGCCAATTTTTTGTCAGCCTGTTTATTTGATATAAAAAAATGATGATGAAAAAAAATGAACAAAGAGTGCCATCCAACAAAGCTGAAAAATACCTTGGTATTACACTCAATACAAAGCTACATTGGAAAGCTCACCTAAAAAAACCAAAAATAGCTAGGCATATGTTTTAGAAATATGTACTTATTGGCTTATTGGCAGAATTTCAAAATGAACCATCCTAAACAAAGTATGTAAACTACTGCACATTTTGTTACAGATTTTAAAATTTTGAAACTGAAAACAAAAATTATTGTTAAAAACGGCCTTGTCCCAGACAGGGGTAAATATGAAAAAAAGGCTTTTTAGCCTTTTATATAAAAAAAACAAAGTATTTTCAATAAATCCTGATGGAATCTATTGGCAATGTAATTAAGGACAATAAAAATTACATTGGCTGCATTAAAAAACCCTCATCTAAATAGATCCATTTGTTTATGTAGGTGTAAATCACTGGCTAAATTAGGGTGGATTATTATCTTAATGTGTATGTTTCTGTAAAACATACTTACACATACAGTGTTCCACACACTTCATCTATTGTTAAGTCCCTTGTAGAGCAGGTACAGATTACAGAGTATCAAATGCCTAGTGCAACGGTTTTTACACGCCTGAATCGTTACTCTTGAAGCTTGATTCATGCAATTTTGGAATTTATTATGTAATTTTAGGTACTCTTAAACACAACACTTTTGAATTATTGACATTTAGTTAATAGTACAATATACATTATGTTAAATCGGATTTGTTGAGTTTATTTGTAACTAAATGTTAATAATTCATTAGTACTGTGTTCTAAAGTACCTAAAGTGACATATTATACAATTCCAATTTGCATTGCATGATAATATTGAGATTCAAGATATGTGTATATTATTTTCCTTAAACATATTAACTGGAAAAATATTCTTTTATTAGTAGAGATAAGTTTGCCAATCTTAATTTAAGTTTAATACACTATACATATTTTCAACTTTATTGATGCCTTATTTTATTATCTATCTAGAAGTATTTTTTTTTATTATCATAACTATACTTTTGTTTCTACAAACGTTTAGAAGGACAGGTCACTTGATTTTTTTTTGAGCACCTATGGAGTGATCGCGCCGGACGGTTCTGGTACGTCACTGTTTGCTAGAGAGGACAGTCAAGTGGGTAAACTATCTACGAAACATGTTATTGAACATTATTTAAACTAAAAACATCCAGACCATATATATAAAAAATAACATGATTTTCGAAAAAGAAGTTTTTCATTGTATTACAAAGTATTTTCATAACTAACGTGAAAGTTAAAAGAATATATTTAGTTGTAAAACAATTGAAAAAAAATCAAATTCATCTACTATTTTAACGGATACTTACTTATAACAAACATTTAAATTATATATAAGACAAGTTCAATAATCACTTTAAATTAAAATACATTTTAAAAACATTCTATACATAAATGAAAATAGTTATAAAAAATGAAATTCACTCATTTAAAAGAATAATTAGGTTTAGCTTAGAATGTTAATTATTTAATTACTTATTTAAAAATATATGATAAATTTAAAAGCAGTAGTGATTTTGAAATTGAAAAGAGCTATAAAATTAAATCGAAAATCAATATAATTTTTTTCACATGCCAATGTTAAAAGTGAAATATGACTGCCACATTTTTACATAACAATAGATTTTCTTTAAACACAATATTTTCATTTAATCATATAATATAAAAAAAAAACAAGTGTGTCAGAAAAATAAATAAAACTTAGCAGTTAATTAAGATTATCCACTAGCATCACAAAAAATATTGTACCTATTTCTTCTTAAAACTACCTAGTGTACTATAGTTAAAACTTTTAAAATCTCAATAACATAAATTAATATCCTAAATATTGCACTAAATTTAAGAAATAAAATATGATAAAATAAATATTAGAAGTCATGTTATCTATAAAAATACAAATACTGTGTTCATTATATTCATTATATAATTGTATTAATATCACATCAGTCTTACCTCTTAATATTGTGTATTAAGGTATTAATAAGCCATTACATTATATGCTAAGCGAGTTGCGACAAATCACATCTATATTGTAAGCTAATAATTTAGCAATAGAATTTTTAGATTTATTGGAAACATGGTACAAATTTGACACAAACTGTTTTTATACAAATTTATTTATATCATAAAAAAAGTAAAATATCTCTGTGGTAGGAAGTTACCTTATGTAAAAAAGTATTGATATAGTAAATATTTTTATTTTTATTATAAGTATATTCAGACGAGTATGGTAAAAAAGAATTTTCTTGGGTTGTGTGCTTAATAAGTATTCTATACATTCGGATATTTGAGACTTTTTTAAAAGACTGTTACCAAATAGTAAAACTATAATTTTTTCATTTTAGATTTGAGCATTTTTTAATTTCCATTTCCAATATTTTTTTATTTGTCCAGATGGCAAGTTTATCCTGGAGTTGGTGCGCGGATGCGCCCGCGAGGGCGAGCGTGCGGGCTGGGTGTCGGTGCCGCGCAAGACGTTCTGGCCGCCCGCCGCCGCGCCGCTCGCCAGCCCGCTCGCGCCGCCGCCCAGCGCCACCTCGCTGTCCGACGACAACTCGTCGCTGCACTCATCGCCCTGCACCTCGCACCGCGACCACTGCTGGAAACAGCCCACGCCGCGACGTAACCTCTCCAAAGAGCTAGCCATGTACTATTGCAGGCCCACGACCTTACGCAACGACCACATACATGCCGCCAGTCGACATAAACGCAGGCGACCCTACGACACCTCGTACAACGACACGATACCCAACGGGACCGTCCGGAAGACCCCCACCAACGGGCTCTGCGAAAAGAAACGAAACGGCGACATCGGGCTGACGGGGAATAAACATTGTAAGGATGAAGATACGGTCGACGGTCCGTCAGAGATCAAACAGAAGACCGACGACGAGAGGTGGCAAGACTTCGATCGAGAGAAGTACTATCACATGAAACTCAAAAAACCATATCAGTATCATAAATTAAGAGTGTACAAAAAGACGAAATCACCGATGAGACGGAAAGAACTGACGCGCGTCATCGAGCGGTTGCGCGACAAGGTCGCGACCTTTCCGGTGCAGCTGGTCAACGCCAAAATCGCGAATTGCAAACAGGAGCACACCATAGTGTCGCCGCGGAAGCGCATCTTACGAGAAATGGAGCGCGTGAGCCTGGAAGAGGGGACGAAGCGACGGGCGAAGACGGTGCCCGCGCTGAGTACGGCGTCGTACCCGCCGTCGCCGGGGCCGAGCTCGGCGCGGGCGCCGGCGGCGGCGGCCAACGGCGCAGCGGGCCGGCGGGAGGCAGCGCGGGGCGTGAGCAGCTACAGCATCCACTCGCTGCTGAGCATGGACGAGCGCGCGCCGCCCACGCCGGACCCGAGCCCCAGCCCGCCGTACCGGCTGCCGGAGCCGTTCCGTGCCGCGTACGCGCCGCCGCCGCGCTGGGGCCCGCCGCCCGCGCCCGCGCACTACGCGCTGTACCCGTACCCGCCCGTGTTCCGGCCGGCGCCGCTGTGGATGCACTACGCGCCATGGCCGCCGCTGGCGCACCCCGTGCTCACAGAACATATTCACAAGGACGAACCTACTACAGGTAACTATCTTTTTCTTTCTTTGATATTTCTGTAAATATGTACTTTGTTTAGACTGAATCATTAGCTGAATTAAATTCGCAACTCATGACTACCTGGAAAACCTTTATTGTCGATATTCTCGTGTCTGTCGCCATAATAAAAGCTACAAGTAAAGTGAGAGTGTTCGACGTCCAAATTCCAGACATAGTTTGCGGGCAGGTAATCTGTGAAGTTCCAAGTATTTGATTCCAACAACTCTCGATAATTGGATTGTTGCCTAAGGTTAGTTGTCGAAGGGTACCTACAGCCAATTACCGAACTTTACGTACCCTTAACACAACTGGTTTTTAAGCGTTCGACCACAAATTTGTTGATATAAACTGACCACTGATGGTTTTAAGTTATTATACATATTTTACTTATGTCGCCATTGGCTAAAGAATGATTGAAGAATGAATGGTAAAAAAAAATGAGGTAAAGAATTGGATCACCTATGCCGCCATAATTTCAGCGCCTGCTGTCGACGTGTTCCGGTTCGGAGGATAAGGTGAACTTACTTTTGCTCGAGGCCTAACATCCCGGCCTCAGATAGGCAACGCACCATTACCACCTTTGGTGTCTCTAGGCGGCGTGCATTACTTACCATCAGAAAATCTGTCTGCTTTTTTTGAAATGGCTAATATGTTGCTAACCGCGAAGTTTTTACAACTTCACCGGACTATTCCGTCTGCTTGTTTGCCTTCCAATATCATAAAAAAAGTAGCTCCCGGTATGCTGGAATCTTTATGTGAAACTAATCATCTGCATACGGCTGTCCTGAAGTTAAGAGACAAGCGTGGACTAAAAGACCGTTTCAGGTGCGTTGCTGCCCTATCACCAGGATGCTAGGCCTATTGTGCAATTCTACCGGCTACCCCACGGACCGGAACATGACATTTACATTATGATGGCAGGAATAAGAATGGCGATGGATCCCTAACCAGGCAAATTGCTTCACAACAGGCTACCACCAGTGGTCTTGTTGTTAATGACTCATAAAACTTATGCTGGACGCTCACTTCTAACGAGCTAGCAGGTACAGAGGCAGATTTTCTATTCCACACTCGGGCCAACACGGGGGAAATTACTTCTCTAGAACAGTATTTATTATTGAAATTGTAAATCGTTTATTTCACGTAGACCGTACAAGGGGTGCTTGTGACGCGTCAATATGATTCTAAAATCTACCGCCCTTCACAGAGAAGATCCGCTTAAAGGAACTCAGCGGGCTTGTCTTTTTTCTATTTTTAATACAATTATATTTATAAAAGATCGATTTCGGGAGCAAACAATCCCAAGCATTGCCATCATGTAGATCAGAGGCTCTCAAACTCATTTCGTGCAACGCCCACTTTGAAAATCAGTTATTTTGTATTGCCCATTGTTTTTTCCTCAAAAACGTCAATAATAAACTAACTAGACCAATTTTTCTGGACCTCTATCCGCCCCCTCCAGGCTTCCAGCACCCACAAAGGGACGTTATCGTCCACTTTGGGAAAGTCTGATCTAGATATTCTGCAATCTTATAATAACTTTTTTTATATGATTAAGACTTAATACATATTTTAATGACTAAATTCTCTTCTTCTAAATCTAAATCTTTGATATGCTCGGAAATTTGTTATGAAAATATATAGTATACTTTTACTTACCCTCCCTCTTGGGTACTAAGTTTTTTCAATTTAGAATGTTTCAGGAGGTAGATTCGCACTAGTGACGAAAGTCGATTTGCATAATTGCATAATCTTTCTCTTGATTATTACTTATGTGTAAAACAATACGCTAATAAAACTTATAATGACCAGAGGGGCTATTCAGTATCTTTTTAGTGATGATCACTCCAAAGAGTATATAAATACTACGTAATAAGAGGCGGGACTTCCATAGATACATAGTAAACCCAAATTTGTATGAAGTTTACTTGAAAAAGTATAACCCGTATAATTTGAAAGTAAGTCTAAAGGCATTCAGATATAAGGCAACTAGTGTCATATGATTTGGGCGAATAAAAAACATAGCAAACTTATTTTTTTATTTTTTGAGATGAAAGTTGCGTCAAACTGGATCACTCAAAAAAGATACAGAATCAGTCCCCTCATGTTAAGAACAAGACTAAATGTTGTCCACAATTTCGCCACTCCAAAATTACCTATCTCACCACTCTCTCCTCTGTGTTCTGGCGTAGCGTAGGTTCAATCCCCAGGTCAAGCAGCAAAAAGCATTTTAATTTTATAATGAATGCCTATCACGTTGTGGGATTTACCTTCGGAGATTCGGGCATGAAGTTACTTATCTCACCCAAGGGAACCATTTAAGCTGCTGCAATTAAAAGTAGCTAATTTTTATCATTTTAAAATAGTAGTTTACGTTTGTATTTACATTTGTCATCTGTGCATCTTAATAATTTGAATTATGTTATCGTTTGTCCGTCTGCAAGTAATGGACCACCCGCATACCAAACTTCGTCACGATTGGTCCATACCTTTTGGCGTGTATTGCAGACTAATAAACTGGTATTTGTCATTAAAAAATTTTTTTGACTGTTTTCATTGCTTTTCTGTGCTGATTGTGTTTGTATAATATTTCATATTATTGCTAAATGACCTTAACATTGTATAAGTTTTAAGTAAGTAAGTATCTTCACACCCATATCCCCAAAGAGGTAGTTAGAGGCACAACCAGGGCACCAACGACTAGCCGAAGACACTAAGTCCCACAATGTGATAGGTGGCAAGGCTATCGCCAACCGGGCACGTATCCAATTCCGAGCTACGTTTTTGTATAAGAAAATTGGAAAAACCCCATTTTCTTTTTGATGCCCGACCCTGGAATCGATCCCGGGACCTCATGCAGTCAGGTCCGCCAACTGAACCGCTAGACCATAGACTATATATATATGCCAAACGTTTGTTACGGAAGCCCTAATTTGTACCTCTTATTTTATGCAACTACTTACACAAAACGGTGTTACTCTTCTGTAGCCGTACTTATACTTGCAAGCGTCACATCACTCCTCGGAACTAGTAGGTGGTGATTTCGTTGCGTACTCGCTAAACTAGTTTTAAGTTATCGCTGTCTTCTTTCAACGATATGAATAGAAAGAGACAAAAGACGTTTGTTTAGTGCTGTACTTTGAGCATGATATTTCTAGAGAATAAATCTATTACCTCACAAACGTAAATGAAAGACATCGCAAGTTTATATGTCCCGACTAATCTGACTTGTCCAAAATATTTCATCTCTTTTCTTCTTGTTTCATTGAAAAAAGATAACATACACTTAAAATAGGTTTCGCAGGTGCACAGAAGAATTACTACCACTGTCTTGTTTGGGTTTGCATAGGGTAAAGTTATTGACGCAAGAGGCTAAAGTCTCAGGTTGGCAGGGTAGCATTACTGAATATTCCTTACTAAGACGTGTTCAGAAGGAAAGCAGATTTCCGCCCTGAAGGGGTAGGCCGAGGTACGACCTGGCCACCCATAATTAGTCGAAGATACTTAGTTTTACAATGTGATAGGTGGCAAATCTGTTACGAACCAAAAGACTTGTCTGATTTATTAAAAAAAAAACACCGTGTTACCGTTTTCGCCGTGTTGGTCCGTATCCTCTGTAGAAAGGACTACATGTAGACCTGCCTCCCTCTCAGGCGGCTGGTAATAGCGAGCTCAGGTTGAATGGGTAGCGATCGATTTACCTATTCTTGTCGCTACAATGGCAGTATCATTTCTAGAGGGTAGGGTAGCCGCAGCTGGTAGACTTCAACAATAAATCTAACGTCCTGGCCACAAACCAGAGACGTACCTATAACTTTTGTTTAAAGTCGACACAAGGGTAGACATACCAGATTCTAGAGATTTATTACAATTGATTCAGTCAAGTATAAACTTCAAAACAAAGGGTGCGAAGGGACATGAAATTGTTAAAAAATGTGTTGCATAGTCCACGCGGTACGTCTACTTATTACCTTTGTTTTATTAATAAAGGAAAAGACTAAAGAACTTCCATATTTAAGTTTTCAGTAATTTAAAGATTTTAAATCAACTAAAACCGTAGACTACTATAATTTATATTAAATTGAAAATTGATGAAATAAAATTGCTATTTCAGATTTGCCATTGAATTTGTCGAAGCACTGAAGTCGGGGTGGAGAAAGTGAATGAGAGCTAGTGTCCGGCCACGTGTCCATGTCGTGCGGAGAGGCTGCATGAGTTGGAGGAGAACTCAGCCGACAAGTGGAAGTGGGCCGAGCTGTGAAGTATCGAACAATTGTCCTATAAACATTCCAATGCGTTCAACGATTGGCGCCTTTTCGAGTCCAAAAATCTCATCCCACCTACATAACATCCAAAGTATAGAACCGCCCCACGCGCCTGCGCGGTTCTCGACCAGATTCCAGAATCAACTATATTTTTATATGAAAACTCTCCCACGGAGTACCACCACCTCGATGTATTTACAAAGATATAATACTGAAATATTATTTTGGTATAGATAAATATTATTGTATGTATGCAGAGTCTGTGTGTATTTTCATATGAATTATTTGAACGGAACATGAATATTTTAATATTGGCTATTATTTTAGATTAAGATAAAGTCTTAACGGAGCAGTTATCAATTGTTAATATTCAGTGCCTTGTGATTGATGATAATATGAACATATTTACGATGGAAAGTATAAAGAAAATTTAATTGACCGATTTTATAAATATTTATTGTAAAGGTGCCGCGGGTTTTCTATAGTGTTTTTATTCTGAATTATAACGAAATAGGTACAAAGATTGCCCCGCGCTCTGTACACGACGGAAATCCCTAAAAAGTGACTATGTTCGATCTCATAATTTAATTTAGAAAATAAACGAAATGAGGTAAAGACTACAGTTTTTGGGATCAAATTTGTATGTGTGTTTATGTAACATATATTTTAAAAGACATTGTATATAGTTTGTGAATGGTGTATTATTGAAGAGATGTACTGCGAGCGTCGCGCTCGTCACTCGCAATCGGTAAGCGATAATTACCTACAAATAATTATAATTGTACAGTATTTTTGTATTGAGTATTTTATTGAGTATATAACGACTGTCTGAGTTTATGTCGTGCCGTAATTATATTCGGTAGAGTCGGCGCGCTGTATGCGCCGCGTATTTCCTCGCGGGATGGTGACGCGAGGCAACGGCTCTGAGATTATACATAGAGGTAGTTTCCTGCAATTTTAGTACGGGGTTTTGTAATATAAGGTCAGTTAAACTGTAAGGACTGATTTTGTTGTAATTGTATCTTAAAAGGAATTGTATAAATAGTCATATATCGGAGGCCTACTGTATCACCGCGTGTCCGCCAACAACGTTGACTTAGTGTATATGTAGATATAAAGATATGCTCAATTATTACAGAGGGTCCGAGGTCGCTCGGATATCAATAAACATTGTTGTGGTGTGTGGATGCGATGTTACTTACCTGTACTCTGTCTTGTTCGATTTTACGTTCAAGCTTTTGCAAATCATTCATTTACTCTCTTATTATCTAACCAGCTGAACTTGTACCGTTTGCTGCCGTTGTAAGGTTTCTACAAACTGCAAAAACCGCAATTTCAATTGTTATGTTATTTAACTACTGAAACAATTGCAATTCCACCGAATTCCGGCTGTCAAAACTGTAAATTCTAATTTTAAAAATTCAGAATGAAAAATAAAATTGATAAAAAAAAATATTTTATCAATTTACTTGTAACTTGAAATTGACTGAAGCTAGAAAACAGAAATTAACTCACTTCAATGACAAACTTAAAAAACACGAACTAAAAACTAATTCATTTATAAACATGATTTTTTTTTAATAAACCCCCACAAACCCTATTCGTAACGTAGCTAAGGACCATCTCAATCACATCAGCTTTCAAACACAAGCCACCGACTTCGGCTCATTTGTTTACGAGTTATAATGCCACAGACAGACACTTACATTATCTTCTTTTTTCTGCCAGGGTCTGAACACAATGACACAGAAATAGTATTGAAGTGTGGTAATATTAGCCCATCAATGAGAATTATTTCAGTATTATGACATTTTTGACATTTACAGCGCCGGGAACTGGCAACATCAAACGAATTTGGCGTGACGTTTTTATATTTAAAAAAAATGAGTCTAGAAATAAGCTTTTTTTGCATTATATTATTAAAAAAAACTTTAGGCGCTGGTTTTAATTTAACAATGTTGTATATTATGTTATTAGATACACTTTCTCCAACTTTAGTCACATCTTAATTTCTAATTAATATTAATAAACCAAATTATGCTTTCTGTGTGATAGTTTCAGACTCGAAAATAGCTAATTTAAGACTTGGTTGTGTAATAACTAAAAAATGTCAGACGAGTCTACGAAGCTCAGAACCTGATAACGGTTTAATAATCAGATTTTTCCGCATATTAAAATAAGCTCTCTCGTTTAGATATCGGGATAAAAAGAAGGCTATTGTCTCTTCAATGTCCTATCTTCACACACAAATAATACGCCATAAGAAAGACAAACAAACACAGTTTTCCATCAATTTTAAATGGAAAAGTGTAGTATGAGCTAGGTAAAATTGGAAAGCACGTATTACACTGAATAGTTTTGTTAAATAAGCACAATACATATTTTACCGTTGTGTTACAATAATTCCCTAAACCCCCCCACAATTTTATATCTTATCTTAAGATAATGACTCTCATGGTTTACCCATAAAAAGATTATCTGAGAAGATTATAAGTAATTTATGAATGTTGTGGAAATGACTTAGTAAAAGTTTTGTTTGAAATATTATCGTGTGCGTAGTAAAATATATTTGCAGAGCCATCAGCTTATCTATTCAGTACACAGTGTCCCTAGTGTGACGTTTAGTGTTTCTGATTAAGAATTATTTTTCTTAACAAAATGTAGGCGTGGGAATTTCTTTTCTGGGTGCTCATACTTCAGAAACTGTCGTTTCATGAATAGCGATTTAGTTCCGATTTTGGCTACTACACATATAAGTTGGTGGCAACTATACATTGTGCGAGCTAAAACACAAACGACGGTGGCTAGTACAGAGAGTTAATCTCTCGTCGACATACATAAAATATTTTCTTACCGCCATCTTATCAACCTGGTGGTTTGCGTTGATTTAATGGTAGATAAAACACAAATAAAAGCTGAAATTTAATATTTTTTAATAGACTGTAACCTTTTTGTGACGAATTGGAAAAATAAACGCCCAATTATTCTCAAAGAATGATTTGCAAAAACTTGATAAAGCCTCAGTCGTCGGTAGTGTGTACCTTCGCCGTTTAGTGTGTAATATCTACCAATTATGACCACCCGTCACAGAAATGTGCGTCTACAAATCTTAAATATTGAGTTTTGGCGCTATCGAGAGGATACGTTTTCATATTTTTATTATTGAATTCTGTGTATACATTGACTCAATTTTGATGGCATTTTGTACAATTTCGTTCCATTACACTATGCAAAGCGATGTATTCTTGAAGTAATTAATCATGCATATCCTCGTTGCCGCCAAATCTCATTAGACGAGCTTGAGTAAAAAACTTTAGCTTTGCCCAAGATCCTGACATGGATTTCTTGGACGACATATGACTAATTTTTAATAATTGCATAAAGCCATCCGATTTTGTTAAATCAGCTAACTTGTTACAAACTTAACTAATGGCAGGATGCTAACGATCATGACAAAAAGCAAACAATAAGGTGTGGGTGGACAACTTTATCATTCACCTTTTTTTTTTCTAAAAATCAGTGACGGGTGAGTACCTACCACGAAGCTATACATTTCTACTGGAGGTTACACTTTTGACAAGGAATTAATGTCATTTCCAAAATTTGCTGACTCGCTCTAGCATACCGACCTCTCTTTCTAAGTCTTGTGATGTCAATTAACATACTCAAAACCAAAGAGAACCGGTCCATTAGAGTGAGTGAGCGATATTTGGAAACGACATCACTTGTTTGTTAGAAGTACCTCCAGGAGTAGTCTACAGCTTCATGGTACCTACTTTAGAAACGAGATGTTCAGATATTAAAGTGATGATACATTCCATGCAGTAACTGTTCGTATCAATATATTGTCCAGGGGGCTGATTCCATATCATTTTAGTGATAATCACCGGGTAAAGTGTACATCAAATAGCTGCCAAATGACATGTGTTATATTTGCTATCTCCTGTGGCCAACAGAAATACAATGGAAATAGCGAATGCAAAACAGGTCATTTAATAGCTATTTGATGTACACTTTACCCAGTGATTATCACTATAAAGATACTGAATAGCCGCGCTGGACTTGTAAAACCATGTAAGAAGATTCCAATGCTGGACAAACTAAACATACTTTCGAAAATCTGTCGGTAATTTAGTTTTAAAAGTTACATCTATACATATTAAACGTCAAACTTATACTCACTTAAGTCAACCTTGAAGTACTTTTGTCTACGTTTATTTATAAGTAGGATAAACTTCTGCGTTTACGCTGCTTTTGACATATATTTCAGAAAATCTTGTTGATCGACAGATATCTGTAAAAAATGTTGGCCAACAGTTGAAGAACAAGCCCAAAAGAATACACTTCAGAACACACAGAAGTGTAATGTACCTCGAAAAGTTTATTTTCGCAGAAGATGTGTCATTGCAATTATTGTGTCCATAGGACGAACTAAAACCCACTGTGCGTTGGGCGCCTTGGATCGATGGATATTTTTTTTTTGTGGACATTCCGACGCTTTGATACCAATAAGATTCTGTGACATATTCCTTTTATAGTTGGGACATTTTGTATACGAGTGTTCCACGAGTATCTTCTTAGTGATGTAAAGTGGCCAGATAAAAAAAATGTCTAGAACTTTTCTCGTCTGCGGAGACCATATTAAATAATTCACGTTTACATGAAAATGTGGTAACCAGACATACATTTATATTTTATGCAAGATGTGGAAATCAACGTATGTTTTTACTTACATTTAATCGAGAATTACTGTTTCCATGTAAGAGTACAATTGAGTGTGATGTCGAAATATGTGGAAAATTTAGACTAGTTTGTCACAGCGGCACAAGTCTAGACTCCCGAAAACTTCCATTTTCGTAAAGTTATGCTACTTGTTTTTATTCCTACATCAAAAGTACAATAGAAAAAATGCCAAAGTTATATAAACGGTTTAACTTGAATAAAATATAAAAAAAAAACTGAATCAAAGACTATGGTATAACTTCAAAGACCACCATGAAATGTATTCATAACTTGCATGAAATGTATTGTCTCTTGAATATCATTTGCGACATGTTGAAACTAATGGAACAAGAAGTACATAAACGTGCCATTAAATATTACTAACCTCTAATTTATTTTTCTAAGTATTGTTCAGCTCCTCTTCCCACAACATTGTTCAGCAGCTGTTAAAAGTTAAATATTTTTGTATGTAAACAAGTATGTAACCTATGTGATAGTGCTTTTCGAATAAAGTGAGATGTTGCGATGCCGGTGTCTTCTATCCACTTAAAACATATTTATCGTGCGGAAAATAGTTATTATTCATTATATTAAGGTGTAGTTATGTACTCGAATAAATATAACTTTTTAAATTGTATTGTTTTATTTTATCTATAAATAGCTTGCTTCCTCCACAATATGTTATTTTTCCTTGTATTAGTATGTGTCGCCTATGTAGAATAGACCATGTCTTCCTGTCTGGCAGCCGAACCATCAGCTAACCAATAAAAAGACCACTGGTGGCAGAGTGCTGTGCAGCCACTTGCCGAGTGGGGATCCACCGACTTGCCTGTTCCTGCTGTCATAATGACCGTTATGTTTTAATCTGGAGGCATGGGTACGGGACGGTAGACTTGCACAATTAGCGTAATATCTTGGCCATAAGACCACATTAGACGGCCACAGACGCACAACATCTAATCAATGTGCCACGATTATCTGCCAGATGGTCTGGCGATGTTTGTCCACGGTCTAAAAAAATCTCAAATGTATTTACCCTACGAACTACAATATTCGGAGTCGGGACGAGATGACCCCAATGCACTTTCGTGGTGGTAACCTAACCTACAATCTCGACCATAAGTTATGCCACCAGTGATATTTTCTTTACCATAGTCTCTTACCATCTAAGAATGTAAATGGTCTTTAGCAAAAGCTTACCATCATATGAGCCGCACGCTAAGTGCGTTCATGCTATTTTATAGAAAAAGGTGGCAGTGGCGAGCACTGACATGATCAAACAGTTTTGGTTAAGTCACAAAGTTTTGATTGTATTCAATAGACTCCAAAAGTACTGAACGGATTTGACGAATTCTTTACCATTAGAAGCAGACATTATATTGTTTTTTTTACCAACATAATCTTATAAGGAAAATTGACACGTGCATTACCTGATGATAAGCAATCAACACCGTGGTTCCATAAGGGCCGAAACATAACCGCGTTGCGGCGCCGCGCCGCAGTAGCTTCACTGCCGATTGTAGCGTCGTGGCACTATTTTTTTTAAACAGAGCAATATCTTTTTAATATCAAATTAGCAATAACTTTCTCACGATTATCTATGGCAGAGACACGTCTAGGAGACCGCAACACAGACCGAATGTTTTAGCGGCGCCGCAACGCGGTTATGTGCTTTGGCCCTCACAGTGCTTTACAAGCTAAAAAATATCTTCGGAATCTTCAAAAATAAACTTCAAGCTCTGTTACGATGTCCAAAGATAAAACTCAGTGGCCAAACACTTCTTCGGAGCAAATGCGGTAGGAGACGTTGAGTGAAACAACATCTCTTTGCAGTAAAATCGAAAAGCATAAAATCGATTGGCAAGAGCTCGGTCATCGACGATACGGTTGGTCTGCGTTGGATTTTGGCGTTGGAAACTAAAAGTCTAAAACACGTAAAAATAGTTCAACTCACTTTCACAACTTACAACCCAGAATGTATACATATAACATTTATTTGTCGTTTAGTTTTAAACCGGTTTTTCTACTTCACTTTTGCACAAAATTTGGCCTTCATATTCTTGAAGATCCGCGATCAAACTCAGCCTACTTTATCTAAAAAAGTAGTTTACCCTATCTTTTGTACAGGGTGAAAGCTTCTAAGGAGAATTAATTATTACATACGATTTAGAAGAATTGTAAAAACAAATACAAATTTTCAGTCAAAATTAACCAATAAATAAATATTAAGTAACGTTTCGCCAGGTCAACTCGTGAATTAATATCCCTAGATAAAGTATATTTACACCCTTATCTCCGAAGAGGTAGGCAGAGAACAACCACAACTAGGCGATGATACTTCAGTTGTGATTTTTTTTATTACAAAAATAAAAAAAAAACACTCGTTTTGATGCCCAGTTTGGGGATTCAACCCGGAACCTCATGAAGTCAAATCCAACAACGGACCGCTATGCCACAGAGGCCCAGAAATACAGATATCCTTGGTCAAATTGAATCTAATCCCAAAGCAAGCAAATTATCTGCTTATGTAAAGGGTATTAATAAACAATACGTATACAAAGAAATACATGAATAGATACCAGAATAAATTTAATAAACACCCAGTCTCGGAAATGCAGACAGATGTTCATCGCTCGTATGTCTGCGTAGGCGTAGGCGTGTTCGCTATACCCTCGGTACTGTATTATCTATGGTAACCGGGCTAGTTAACAACACATAAAAACTATTATAATAGTTCTACCTTTTCTAGTGCCTCATTATATTAATATAGGTACTCATAATTATTTTAAGGATAAACAAATTCAAAATTCAGTTTCTCACAGTACCTACTAACTGCATCCCGGATGAAATTCAATGTATTATTGATGTTTGTATGAATAAATGCTTCGATGAAGCTGCACAAAGCAAAGTAATTTTCCTAAAGCTTACAATAAATTCCTTATAAATAGATTAGGAGGAATAAGGTTTTAATATCATTTGTTTTCAAGTAATTTTATTAATCAGTAATTTATTCAGGCAGTCATCAATGTTGAAGTGGAAATAGATTCCTAAATAACACAAATGCGTTTTTTTTTAATACAGATTATTTCTTTAAGAGAAATAATGGGATATAATTTTTAAAAAACGTTAGCCCCACTTTTACCATTTTGTGTTTCAATAGCAATAGTGGGATCCATAGGTACTTACTTCACTGTGCGGGAAAAACAATAATTTCGAGCTTCGGAAGCGCCAATTTTAAGAACATTGTTTATTTCTTTAACATTAAAAATATTCAATAACGAAGAATAATCGCCTCCGTGGTCTAGCGGTCTGGCGTCGGACTTGACTTCTTGAGGTCTCGGGTTCGATCCCCGGGTCGGGTAACAAAAAATAGAAAATTAAATATTATTTATTTGCGGAATATGTGTGTTAAGAAGTTGTTATACAGATATTTAAGAATACAACATATTCTACCACATTGTGGTGTACAAATATTTAATTAAATTAAATATTTATATACGTTTTAACATTAAAATCACAGCACTTATTTATATTTCAATAGACATTTTATTTATATGTTTGGTAAGTTTCATAATTTAGTACAAATAAATTAAAAGATAAATTAATTTTAATCCTTTCTACCGTACACTATCACCGTTTCCAGTCAGGAGAAGAAACAGCAAACCCAGAAACCA
>NJDC01001431.1:292389-306097 GCA_002245475.1 Calephelis virginiensis
CACCATCAGAAAATCTGTCTACTTTTCTGCTTCTAATATTATAAAAATCTTTCTGGAAACTATTCGTTTCTTCATAATATGACTCATTGGCTATCTTCGTAATAAAACATATTATTATAGTCCTATATTGTTCCAAAATCCAACATATCCCGTCCAAATTTGTCCAAACTTCAACGAAATCAAAATATTTCAATTCGTATATTATAGAAAATTCATAAGAATACACAAATAAGCCATATTAAATGGCTATTTGTTGCATTTTGTCATTGCTCATAAAATCAGCTGTTTGAAATTTAGCCAGCCATTTTGTTGATTAAGGTTTTAAACAAGGGTCCGAGGTTGTTTAAAGTGACAGCTGTTTAAGAGTATATTTAAACAAATGATTAACTCGAAATAGCGTTTATGAATAAACATTTTCTTAAACATTATTTAAATTGGTGATTAAAAGTTAAACAACGTTTATGAATAAGCCTGCGAGTGTCTAATCGCATTATTAAACTTTGAAATAGGGATGTCCCAGGTTTTCAAAATATGTATCGGCGGATACGGATTTTACTTCTGACTCAATCAGTCAGTAAGGATGTGAAAAATAATCGATTATTTAAAAATCTATTATTTTTTCAAATTATTCGATTTTTAACAATCGACTTTTTGACCAAAAATACTTAATAGATTTTTTTTAATCATCGATTTTTTGCTTCGTTATTTCACACGATTTATTTTTTTAATAACCGCTGCTTTGACATACTATATAGATTATTTAATTTGTAGTTTTACATGGTTTTTTCGATATTTTAACAGCAGCTCTATAATAAAAGTAGAAACATTACTTGCAACGCCATCTAGTACCTGGCTATCATATTATGTTATCAACACTCGAAAATCTGTCGGTGAAAAAGTTCTGTCAGTCAGTTGTAATATTTTAAATAGACGGTGGTTTTAAAGTTTCTTTCTAAACTTGAAACTTTGTCCTCAATAAATTTTGCAAAATTTAAAATTGACTTGTGGAAAAAATGTCCTATAAACGACCAACAAGTAATTGGAGGGCTTACTTTGTAATAAAAAACAATGATACAACTGCTTTAGCTTTGAATTATTGAGTTGTTTCATTTAATTATGTTTTTTTATTACATTAAATTATAAAATAAACATTTTTTTTTTGGAAAATCGATTAATAAATATTGATTTTTAACCAGGCAAGTCACTTCCCTAAGTGTCTGTGATCTTGAAACGATAGTTGATGGCACTTGAAGTTCTGCGTGGCAGACAGGGAAGGATAGTTAGAAAACCATGGAAATTCGTTGAAGACAGGACAACCCTTGAGTTGCTTTGAGCGGGTCTTTCTTTTTACATTGTTTAGTTTGGCAGTTGGAGACTAGATGCTTAGTAAAATTTGGAATAATATTGTGATATTAAACAATAAATGAGCAAAGATTTAAATAGTTTTACACTGGTACGTAACCAATATAGTACACAGTAAAGACCGCCAAAAAGTGACGGATACGGATCCAATTAAGGTAATTTCTTCTCTCAGATATTATTGGAAATACGGATACCAGGAACAGCTCTATTTTTAACAGATGTTTCAATTATTTCCAATAAATCTTTAAAGCTTAAATATAACTTAAAACATTATTCAACAATTTTAAATGAGTTATCCAGAACTAAATATATTAGTATTTAATCCTTCTTATAAATATATCTGGCAGATTCTTGATGCTCAGAAATTTATTTGGATTTCTTATTTATTCTTTAAAACATCGTTATTAAAATATAAATATTGCTTGGCCGAATGTTTATAAGTAAAATTTTGTTCGGTATAATAGAAAAGTTAATGGTTCATTCGTTCAGTTCGCTTAGTGGTAATTTTGAAGTGTAGATCATAAATCCAAGTAGCTTAAATAAATCAAACGTAACATAAAAATACCCAGCGGCACTTCAACTGTGACTAAAAAATAAATAAAACAAAAGTACATTCCGATTTGTGCTTTATTTATGAAAAAAATTGTAAATTATCCTACAATGAATCTCCGAATGAATTAGACTTACATATCGTTTTATGTATCAAATACATTATTTGCTCATCGCCAGATCAAACCACATAAGAACATTATAGTTTAAAATATTATCTACAGAATCCTTCGGTCGGCGATCCGTTTACCAAAAATACAATCTTGTCGGTGTTGCGCGGCGCGGGTGTGGCGTATGTACAGGCGGTCGCGGCGGCGGGCGCGGACTATCCCAGCAGCGCCTCCATGGTGTAGGGGTGAGGGGGCGGCGGCCTGGCCGGAGGTCAGTCCAGGATCACGAGCTGCAGCGGCGCCGCGCCCGCCGCCGCCTTCCCGCTGCCCGCCCCCGCTCCCGCCCCCGCGCCCGCCGCGCGCATGGCCCGCCACGGCGCGCGCGCGCCCCGCCTCAGCTCGCCGCAGCTCAGTGTCCGCCGAGCCGCTCTGGAACCATCATTTACTTCTTTATATTGATATTTTTTGGGTGTTATAAAATATGTACAAGCTGGACATCACTAGTCAAGAGCCAACCGTCGCCTATATACATCAATCTGACACATACCCGACCATATGACCAGGATCCCCTATAGTGGAGGAGGATTAGTGGGTACCCTACATTCTAACAATGAATACGACACTGATTACGATAGTGACGGTAAGGCGATAGTACAAATCCGGACTAGCTATTGCATAGCAGTTTTCCACCACTGTTGCGAAACTACCATTAAATACACAGCATGCAAGATAATTTTCTGCTAGCCTATAAAACGCCACATGGCAAGGGTAGGAAACAAAAAACTTTGTTTTTAAAAAATGCTATATGGAATAAATTATGAAGAAAACTTTGTATTTCTTCTTAACATTAAGAAACGGATTTCCCGAAGACAAAAAGCACACGTCCTACATAGACAACAAAGATGTTAATAGTGCATTCCCAACTCAAAGCTAGTATATTGGCCATCTAGGCAAATAGCAACTGAAATAAGAAAGGTTGTAGATACCAATCCATACAAATTAATATTAAATCTTTGCTCGCCACTTACGAGCAGTTTGATGTATGGGTGATTAGAGTATTTGAAGAAGCCCGAAACTTTTCGTCTGCGCCGCGGCGACCAGTCAGTCAGTGAGAATAACCCAAATATACTACATTATACAGTTTAAGAAAATAATTTTCAAAATAAACTTACTTTGCAGCCTCAGTAGCTCTGAAGTAAAGATCGTCAGGGGCGTCCATCCATGAGATGACGTGGCGGCGTCCTCCCCGACCCGTTAAATTTGTTGGTTTACCATTTACCTGTACAAAACAGTGTTTTAGTTAGTTAGTATAACATTTAAAACACATGGTATTAAAACGTACGTGTGCATCATAACCACACTTACGGCAACTTTCAGTAACCTACTTACGTTATGAGATAGGGTTAGTTTACTTATATCAGCTACAACACAACGACTGTTATTTTTCTATAATTAAAAAGTTATCTTAGCGACAAAACCAGTAAGCGAATCTCTAACTATAGATAGGATATTGAAAATGATCGCTAGAAACTCAAGATAGGTCGCAAGTATATTATATTCGGCTCGAAGGATCATAGTATAGATTATAATTCTTTACACAAAAAAGTCGAGATGTTAATGCTAAATTTATAGGCTATACATTTTTTTACGGAATATATGGCAAACGGACAGGCGGTTCACCTGATGGAAAATGATGTTCGCCACCCACAGACAGCTGTAACACCAAGGGTTCTACAGCTGAGTAAGCCCTTTTCTTAAAGATCAAACATAAGCTTTGATGTTAAATACAAGTGACTTAAAAGATAAATTTTAGTGTTTTAGATTTCGAGCGATGTTCGCGTCCATAGCTTTAATCCTAATATAATATTATAAATGCGAAAGTTTGTCGATTTGTTTGTTTGTTACTACTTCATGCAACATCTGCTGAACCGATTTTCATGAAACTTTGGTACAAACATAGAGGGTAGCTTGTATTAACACATAGGATAGTTTTTATCCCGAAAGAATGTTCTTGTGGGATCACGAGGGGAACAGCTAGTAATCTATATGTACAAAAATAAATTCATATCACCCCTAAATGAATGGGCTAAGTTTCCAATTATTTTTTCGTTGTGTTGGTTAGTCAGGAAAAGGTTCTAGTACTAGTCAGGAAATGAAGAAAAAAACCGGGAAAATAGAAAAAAACGGTACTCCAATTATTTCCATGCAAATTGTTAGTAGCTGTTAATGTCTAGTGGGACGAAGTTCGCCGGGCCGGTAAGTAATTGATGATTATCCAGGTTTGTGTATAGCAAGTACTAACATGCGTGAAGACGTGTGCGGGCAGCGGCTGGCCGGTGGCCTGTGCCCGTGCGCACATGGCGGCGTACTGCTCGCGCGAGGGCCGCTGCATGGGCGCGGGGTGCTTGTTGGGCCGCTTGGCCGGGGGCGGCGCCGCCTCACTGCCGCCGCTCGCCAACGCCACGCCGCTCACCGGGCCCGCTCCTGACACACGCAAACAGTTAGTTGCTCATCAAATTGTGGTACCAAACAGAATGTAATCACGACGTAAAAAGGTCAATTTAAGAATTATGAGACTGTTCATTTCAGTTGTCAGTTTATATACCAGGAACTAAGCGTAAGGAAGTGAAGCAAAGGTCATGAAAAAAAAATAGTAAAAATTAAAATGAATATACACAAACTGTATTGTGCATATTCATTTTAATTTTTACTATTTTGATACGGTGATATGTTCCCTGTACATCTTACGTAACAACATCAAGACAATATGATGGGGTTAAAAAAAATTTCGAAGTTCCCTACTGCCTAAGTAGCCTCAATGTTACCTCAGCATTAATGGAAAAGTGAAAAAGAGAATAATATGAAACGGTAACAACCTATTTGTAGGAAGAAGAGAAAAGGTGAGAATAAAGCTATGGAACAAACTGTGTGCCTCTCTCGTATCATCTCCAGTTTTTATTTCACTATGTGATTAAAACTGATTTTCAACTAGGATAAATGAAATGTATTGGGATCCAAGAGGAATACTATTCTTATGGTCAGAGTGGTCCCCACAGTCTATCTAAGGGTAGACATATAGAAAACTCTACACTCCAGTCTATGATTTATATCCATAGGTTTGTTTAACATCTTTGATGTCTTTACACGTCCACTAGCATCAGAAGATCGAAGTATCAATACATTTATAATACAAAACACAACACACGTGTCTTGGCACTAAATATAGAAATTACTAAGAAAATATGGGTAACTAACCTGCTGCTGCTATATCCATAGACGCAGCAAAATAATAAAATTAAATGTTAATAGCTTCGTTTCAGATAATAAACTTAAGGCTCTCAAAAAGGCAAAAAACCTTCTGATACCATTCACTGCCAAACATTGGTATCCTCGAAACGGAATACACTACTATTGACACATACATTGCTTGGATGGTTACGCTAGGTTGGTTTATTTAATATTTTCACTTAATCATGTCATATGGAATTCTTCTCTGGGGGAGTTGTGCCAAAGTAAATATACTATATTTATATTATTATACAAAAGAGAGCTATTCAGGTAATTTATTAACTAGGCCCAAAAGTTTCCCCGAGGAAATCAAAATAAAAAAAAATCAAAATTCTAACTGCAACATCTCACTATATCTTTAAAAATTTAACATATATGTTAATTGAAATATAAGTTAATTTAAAAGAAATTGGGACATACACTTGATACACTGCAAATATGTAAATACAAGGAATAAAAATAATCTTGCTGTGCATGAGTCTCATCTCCACAGATTAAGCCAATCTTTAATGGGTCAATGTATACGCTATTACAATATAAAAGACCTTCCAATTAATAAATTTAAGAAATGTGTTAAATTGAAATTATGTGATAAAGGTTATTATACCATTACTGAATATTTAGCAAATAGGAGCGGCTTTGGATAAATGGCTCCTCGTGGCAATCTCTCATAAACATACTGTATCATCACTTTACTTATTGTATATATAATTTAAAACTAGGAAAAAACAAGCCCGCTGAGTTTCTTGCCGGAATTTCTCAGTGTATGGCCGCGTTCCGATCCGGTGGTAGATTTATTGTTATATAGACGCGTCACAAGTAAATCTTGTAAGGTTTGATAAAAATATTTTCTATATCGTGCCTATGCGTTTTGTCTGTTACCATAGTGATTTATAATGTAAAAAATAAAAACGATTATTATTGATAATTCCAGTGCCTGTAAGTGTTTGTAAGTAAACATCTTATAAACAAGTTGTTTATCATTATATTGGAATTAGTACAAATTATTGGCAACGCTGATTTAGTTTGTACGAACATCTATCTCCCTTTCATTTGAACAAACCTTCAACAAACGCAGGTCACAATTTTCTTCCGAAACAAAATTTTGTTTCGTTTTTATTTTATTACGTGTTACCTAACAAATTATTCACTAATTAAAATTTAATATATAAATATTTCTTACAAATTTTAATATATTTCGGTGTAAAGTTAAACTAATGTCAGTATTTTCAGTTTTCAAATTATAGCAAATAAAGATGAGGAGTAATAAATGACGTATATAGTATATAGTATACTGACTGTCGAGCCCGTTGACGTCGTCGTAAGCGCGCCGCTTGAGCGCGGGCGCGGGCGGCGGGTCCGCGCGGCGCGCTTCCAGCTCCGCCCGGGACGCCACGCGCTCGTACATTAGACTGCCGTCTGCGGGACATAAATCTACTGTTAAAAATATCTCTGGGGAACGCTGTATCTGAAAGTTGTAAAGTGATCATCAAAAGTTCTGAAAAATTTTAAAATGCAATAAGATATTTCATACTACACTTAGTTATATATTAACAAAAACTTAATTTAATTTCAGTCGTTATTTCATATTTATTTTATTTCAAGTACTCTTTATTCTTTGTGTATTCATTATAACAAAAAAAAATTTTGATAGGTAAGTCGTAACTGTTATGATGGATTTTATAAATTGCCGCCTTGTTAGGCATGTGGCAGTCGGAGGTCAAAATCAGGGAAGATTTTAAAAAAATCGGCTAGCCCGACGAAAATGTTTACCTGGAGCCTTCGGTGGTTTGGGGAAGGCGACGTGTTTGGGTATGGGCATGCGGTCTTTGGGCGTGAGCGTGAGCCATTCTTGCTCGCGCGGCGCCGCTCCGCCCAGGGCCGCCGCCAGACGCACCGCCACCGCGCCCACGGGGCCCCGCGCGCGAGCCACGCCCGCCTCGCCGCCAGCCATGGCGCTCACTCCCATGCCACCCATAGCCCCCATGCCCGCCGCGCCCATCGCTATCGTACCTGCGTACGGAAAACCTAGCGTTAGTGTTAAAATCATTACATCCAGTTCAAAAAACCAACAATCTGAGCGTGTCAGTTAAGTATTTGGCACATAAAATAATATTGTGTACCGATTTATGTCATGCTTATCTGGATGGATGGATGTACTCTTGAAACTTAAATGAGAAATTATTATAGACCGTATACATAATAATTAATTAACAGTATTTAGTTAAAAGGGTAATATAACGTAAGGCGGTACCATATACTTACACTCGTGTTTGACTTGGTGCAGGTTGATGGGCGAGAAGGGCGAGCGGGCGAAGTGCCTGGGTCTGCGGAGCGCGCGCGCTAGCCGACGCGCTAGACGTGTGAAGGGCGAAGCGCGCAGGTAGAACGCCGCACGGGTCTTCATCACTGGCCGTGCGCCCTCCCCGCCGTGTGCCGTCGCCACGTGCCGCGCCAGGTGCGCACGCAACTTAAACTCCTGAGAAGCATTTATAACTTATGGCATAAACATTAAACATATACAAGAAAACGAAAGCATAAGAAAGAAAATAACGAAGTTTGACAAACCATCATGTCCATAATTTAGACTCATTTTCACGACTAAATAAGTAAGTAATATTTGGGTCCTTTGCAAAATTGAACAGAGCATTTTATTTGGATAAAAATCGGCCTTTTCACGAATTCCTGCAGCGATAATGATAATAACGATAATAAAACTTTCGATAATAACACATATGAAAACTGACATATTTTGTTATGCCATAATTGGCAAAATAATAAAATCAATGACGTTGGTCTCCTACCAAACTTCTTAAAAAAGGAGAAAATACTTCGTGGACAGGACGCCCAAACGCTTTCGGGGTCAAGGGTGTTTACTTACCATTAGGAGATCCGTGTGCTTGTTCGCTATGTTATCACAACCACAAATATCTATACAGTACCTTAGCACAATTTACAACAGTACAGCGATGCGGGCGGTGTGACGGCGACAGGCCGGTGTCCTCGGTCTCGGCGCGGGCGCTCCGGGCCGCCTCCGCCTCGCTTTCGCCGAACACTCCCGCCGTCTGTGTCAACAATACACTATGTACTACTATTTAAATTATGCGCTTCGGCTTCACATTTTTACTCTTTTTACACTTTATACTTTTATTGTTAAATTGGCTGAACTAATCTAAATTTAAGCGAAATGATTAATTATGTAATAACAACTCTACATAGATATCTTCAAAATACATTCAAATTTCCGAAGCTTGACAAATATAGCCGATAATTTAAATAGTATTACTACTACTAGTAATACAATTAGAGGCATTTTCATCATGTTGTAATTAATAAACATTAAAAACATTACTGGCGTTACTACAAAAAGTAATAATAACAACTGGATTAAATAGGCCCATGTGACATGACCTGAATTTCATTAAAATTCGATTATTCATAACACTATATACGCACAATAGCCACAAATATGTACTTATACCTACATTATTACTAGCAGACCCAGCTTGAGTTGCTGTAGTTAAGGTTGCGAGTATCAAGATGTAAACCATCTTATTTTTCTTGTTAGATCAAACTGCAGACGGTGTGTAAATTAGATTAAAATCGGTTACGTGGTTTAGAAGATCGTAGTGGACAAACAACATGACGACACAGTTGCCTTAAGCGGACTGGCGGGGGGGCAGCGGCCTCTCAAGCCTACAGCCTCGGTCAATTTGCTCAAAAAAAAGGGTAGAAAAATAATAAATAGTGGTGTCCCACTTCGAGCCAACAATATTCGCACCTTGATCAAACAACATGAATTTACATATATTTAGATAATCCATATGCCATATCAAAATTTTATAAGTGACATTATAAAGTAACAATTAGAAACAAAAACATTGGGCTAAAATTGCATGGTGTGTATACGAATTTGTGTATGAACATGTGCGTGTACGCGTTTGTATGCGCGTGCGCGAGTGTATGTAAATATTAAACACAACGTAATACGCTTACCTTAAGCCCACCATATTTTTTCCAATATTGCCAACAAGATCCACATAATCTGTATTGTAAGTGTTGAGGACCCCATGCATACCACTGGTTTGAATTTGTAACTGAAATATAATACGACAAGATATAATAGGTGGAAACATAGAGTGTGTGCAGACAACGGACTTATTCAAGAAAGATAACCTTTTATTAATAGTTAAGTAATATTTGTACTGGACATTTTCTAAGACTAAGCTAGTGGCAGGCGACAATCATCAAATACACCTTTTTAAAAAAATCGTTAAAAGAGTTGGCAACGCTACTCAATAATTTCTACCAGCAGGAAATTCAACGGCTTTGTTTACCCAAAAATAAAAAAGTAATGAAAGATGTTTTTTTATTATTTTTTATAACGTTATAAGGTCATCAAATACGATTTCTTTGATGGGCGCCTGCGGACAGCGAAGACGTTAACACTGTTATTGCCGATCTGTGGTGAAGATGTTAAGCCGCTTGTGTAATTGTGTATACTGGCTACTTCTTCGTACTAGAACACATTGGCGGAACGAGTTCCGAGTCGAGTCAGTGAAGGACAAAATTGAGGTAATTTTAGTGTTATATTTGGGAGAATCATTCTTAAATCTCAGTCATTATTAGTCTACATTAACTGCAGCCGATTAGTTCCTGATATCCCTGCATCTATTTGTACCTTGGCAGGAGGCGCAGACGGCGGGCGCGAGCGCGGCGGTCCCATTGGTGCCGCCGTTGAGGACGGTGGCGCCCGCCTTGCCGCCGCCGCCCGCGCCGCTCGCCAGCAGCGCCGGGTTCGGTTTGTTGCTGCAAATTCACAATTACATTTTTATTTATTGCTTCTCAATTGAAACTCTACACAGAAATTACATGTAATGCTTTAACATAATACTGTATGAGACAATTTTGTTCGTTCTGTACGGATTAAGATGAATTTTAAAGTTCATGGTCCAAAATAACACCTTAGCACGCGAGCGGAGCCACAAGTGTAAGCTAGTAATTAATAATAGTACAGTAGGTACAGTAAGTACTCTTACAAGACGCAAGTTTTCGCCCAAAGTGTAATGCAAAAAAATAAAACTTAAGACGTCTTCTAGCCTCGTATGTCCAAGCTTAGGTAGTTCATTAAAATATATTTTGAAATATTTCAATGGTGACTATTCATGCTAGCTATGAGGTCGTTAATATCAGAAATAAGGGAATAAGCCGAGTTTTTAAGATAAAGCTGTCTTCAATAACATATAGGCTGTTATTACGCGATATGTACATTTTTATGAATCTGCTCTAGCTATATTAAGTTCACCACCAAAAATAAAACATGTTAATCTAATGACAAAAAATTCTCAAGAATAATAAACTCAATATAAATGTTGATTGGTGCATTTATCTACAATCTACTATTCACATAAAATAAGCACAATTAATTTGAAATCAATAATAATTGTGTGTAATCTATACATAGTATAAAGCAAAGTCGCTTTCCGCGTCTGTCTGTATGTATGTATGTCTGTATGCTTATATCTTCAAAACTACGCAACGGATTTCGATTCGGTTTGTTTTAAATAGGTAGAGTGATTCAAGAGGAAGGTTTATATGTATAATAACATGCTTCATATATTAGAGACTGATAATTTCAAGATTTCTAATGCAAAGTCGTAAATAAACATATTTTTTTGCGCTTGCATTGCAAACGCTGGCTGAACTCTACGAGATAGATCAAAATAATGTACTAAGTATTGTTTACCTTAAAAAGGTCTACAAAAAAGTTCGCGATGGTATATGTTTATCGCTTAGGGATAACTTGCAATAACCAATTTTTATCCTTTATTTTTTACGAAAAATAATGGCTTATTTACGAAGCGATTTAAAGCAATACAGCATTAATCCTTATCTAATTAAGTATCTTAAATAAATTTTACATTTAATATAGAACAATATAACCCATTACAGCATGTAAATTAAACGAATAGTTTCGGAGATATTATAGGTTTAAGATATAGAGACATCGCGGTTGCAGCGGTACCGGCTGGCCGCGGTGCGTGCCTATGTCTATAAATAGCGCGACGAAGCAATCGCCTTTTTCATGGGACTTTATAATTTGCAGCGATCGCACGCATTTATCGGAGCTCCCTAGCGAGGAAAATAACAAACTTAATAAAAACGTGCCTTTCAGCGCGACATTTTTTATCTAAATTGTATTTACGTTCGTAATTTAGTCGGTATTAAAGTTAATTTTAATATTAGATTATAGTACAAATTAAATATTTTGACTTTTGCGTATGATGATTATATGATAAATTTGTCATTAATTATATAAATACATATCATAAAACAAAGTCCCCCGCCGCGTCTGTCTATCTGTCTGTTCGCGATTTACTCGAAAAGTACTGAACGGATTTTCATTCGGTTTTCAACAATACATAGAACAATTCTTGAGGAAGGTTTTAGTGTATAGTTATGTTTTGTACAAACCAACGATATTACAATGATATTAGTTCAATATGTCGGCAAAAAAATGCCGATCGGGAGCTTTTCTCGAAAACGCTGCCAAAACCTTTTGCGTTTTAAAAAAGCAATGTATGGTGGGATTTTTCCTTTTCGATAGATCTCAAAAAAAGTAAGCAGTGGTATATGTCTATCTTTAAAGAATAACCCACAATAACCGTTTTTTGCGTTTACTTAAAACAGTAAAATGAAGGGTTACTTTAGAAAATATTTTTAACAAATGCAGTATTAACCCTTAATCAAATAAATCTGTTAGATACGTTATGCGTGTAATTTAGATCAAAATTGCCTTTTATACTATCAGAAAAAAAAACTAATGAGTTATCAAAAAGTTAAAATCTCCATGCGCGAAATTAAATATCGTTGAAGCGTAGCAAAGACATGCGCGCTTACTGCATCCATCCATACTGCCATCCTGACATCCAAACATACTCACAAACTTTCGCATTTATAATATTAGTAGGATTTTTATTCTTGAATAACCGAAGCGAAGCGAGGGCGGGCAGCTAGTTAATCAATATGAAAAAGTTCTCCTCCTTTTTTTTTTACTTAGTTCATTTAAACAATTTATAGATACTAGTAGTCGCCCATTGGTCGAAATTGGATCATAATAAATTTTAATATCTTGTTGATAAGAAACGCCATCTTCATTTCTCAAGACCAACTACTTTGTTTCCAATCTTTTTAATGCACCATCTGTGATCTTTAATCGTATCAATATATTTGTTTGTGTGTGTCAAATGCGTGGTAGTGTGGGTAATGTTTTATTTATTGATTTAATGTACTTTATAAGCATTATTGAAATATATTAGCGTTCTGCACTTCTCTTACACATAAACTAACATAAACATAAGTGTGCCAAATTTTATGCTCCTGCGTCCGCGCAATTTTCGTAAAAAGGCAAAGTTTTGGCATCACGTATTAATATACAGATTTATAAACACATTTTTTATAACTCATAATAATTTGTATGTTTTACTACACTTTGAAAACCTGAAGTGGAAGTATTATCAAACGCTGACGACGATGGGAAATTTTAGAAATATACTCTGGAAACCTAAATTTATTTTTAAATAGTCATTAACACGTAACACGCATTCATTAATGTGATACTAAACGAATCGTAAGAATCAAATGTATTTTGTGTACAATAATCTACCTACTTTAACCACTGGGCAATATGTTTTTCCTTAAGATTAATTGCAATAAAAAGAAGTATAACTGAATAATACAAAAGAAACTTAAAATATGCAAAATAAATGTAACAAGTATTGTTATTTTGCGTGTGGTACAAACACTCACTAATTGGGAATGTACACTTGTTTCAATTTTGACTCTGCTTCCACCGCTTTCACTCTTTTCTGTTGTACATAGCGGTCTGTCGTTTTCCACATGTAATAATATTCCACTAGATTCTTTAGCGTCTTCCAAGGCAACTAAAAAGATAAAAATAAGAATTTTAGTACATATTTTAGGATAATAATAAAGTTATTAAGTGTGAGCTCTATCAAAAAATCTATTGACCGCCTCGTTCGGTGAGTGGCTAGCGTACACGCCTTACCACACTGACCAACCGCAAGGCTCCGGTTTGATTCTCAACGGGGACAGGAATTTGTGTGACGAACATTTAGATGTCTGCGTTTCCGGGTCTGGGTGTTATTATATTTATTCTGTTATCTATAACTTTAGTTAACTACTTTACTTTATTAACCCTAACACAAGCAACGTAATTTGCATACTTTGTAGTTAGATTCAATTTGAGTAACTTGTCCAGGAATACGTATTTATTTGCATATAAATAAAGACCTCCCCGTCTCATTACAAATATGAAACAGTACGGAAACTACCTACAAACGTTCGAAACGACACACTTACACAAACATGCATATAGA
>NJDC01001431.1:306124-333004 GCA_002245475.1 Calephelis virginiensis
TTTTTTCTTGTCAATAACCTCAATAACATATTTGTTGCGCCTAGTTAAAAAAAAAAACATTTTTTTCAAGATTTATACCGCCCCCCTCTAAGCTTCCAGCGCCCACAAGGGGGCGTTATCGCCCACTTTGGGAAAGGCTGCGTTAAGCGGTTTACGCGGTGCTGCATAGCGAGGGCAGCGTCAAATTAGCCGACGCCATGATACACCTACTTCAGTTGTTTGTAAACATAGTTATTGCAATTCAATAGATAAGTACAGAACAGTAAATGCTATAATAATACGACAGCCCTATTGTTTCAATCTAGTATAGCGTATTTGTACTGTGTCCCCGTCAAGGTTTTTACCCCGTGTAGGTAAAAAATATATCACAACAGGTTTATTATGACCTTTACAAATAATTAGAGGTTTATTACAACCTTTACTACTAATTGGTGATAGATGTATACTAAAATATAGAATTTGATTATAGTTTTTCACAGTTAAATGTAAACATGATTGCTTTTACATATTGAGTTGAAAAGTTGGAAGATAATACTTATTACTTTGTATGGACACATTCTAATGTACACATATATTATGTCGCGAGGCTTTACGTACACACATAATATCTTCACGGCAAGTCCCTTACGAGGTAGGGGCAGAGAGTGCGAGTATTTTTATCCATAAATCACGTTACAGGTTGAGGAACACAGAAGGACCTACCATTGTTACATGTTTTTACGTGGACTGTTTTTAAAATATAGAGCTGACAAATGGTCAAAAATCATAGATATAACAGAAAAAAAATCACGGTAATTCAGGCATATACGACACAATTTATTAAAAAAAGTGAATAAACATTTTACACTTTTCATTATTGGCCGTTGGACATAATCTAATGTAATATTAAAATACACTTACAACTTACACTAATCTCGTTTTTATTTTATAAAAAAAACATTACTTTACGAAATTTAAAACAATGGCTCCAAATATGCTGTTAAATGCACTTGGCTTATAAATTTATCAATATAATGTTGCCTCACACATGGCTATTTGTGTTTGCGAACTTTCATGTATAGAGAGTATAATTGTCATATCTAATGCTGTATGTGGCAAACTGCCTACTGCCTACCTCGTAAGGGACTTGGCGTGAAGATATGCATGTATGTGTGTAACAAATACGGCTCAACGAACGTCTGTCGGTTTTTCAAGTCACATCAAACGAGACAATAAACAGACAAAACAATTATGGCCATGGTTAACTCTTTGATTTAGTACGGCATATTTATATTTGATATTCAGATCAATGTGTAAACGTATGTATTGCCTATTTGCCCATAGGTTGAAAATATTAGCAAATACAATAAACGGCGAATAGCCATGTTTGAAGCCACCGTTATAATATAAACAAATTTGAAGAGAGGATAAACTTACAAAGTCTAATCGTACGTCGGAGAAGTCCTTCCCGTACTTGTCGAGCGCCTCCTCGAAGAGGTTGGCCTCGGAGGCGCTCCACTCCTCCATCTCGTCGCGGCACAGCACCGGCCCCGACGCCGGCACCAGCGACGACAGCGCCGCCTCTATGCTGTACCCGGATTTGTGTAACGTGTCCATTGCGTGAAACTGGAATTACATACATTGCTTTTTAATTCGATTATAAACGAAACAACTGGTCTTCAATTTAGTGGACGGCCTGATGTTAAGTAGAAAACAAAGCCCGTGGACTTGAAATAACAAGAAGAAGTCATAGCTGCCCGAGAAATTAAAGTCGGTAAGGTGATATAACAATTTAACCAATTGCACAAGGACAGGATATTACATTATAACCATTTAAGGATTAGTGTAGCAGCTAACTTTTGCCAATTTTAGGAATCTGTGGTACAGGTCCTGAGTATAGAATAAACTTTAGAATAAAATTTAATTTTATAAAAAAAAAAAAATTAGATCTTTCTCAACTTACCTAAGTTACTCCTTATAACATCGGCTACTTGCCAGTGATATTCCCGTCAACATAGGTCGAGACGTTTCAGAGAATAGCCGGAAAAAATTATTGCATATGTTCCATATACGTGTAGCAAAAATCAGTTATTTTATTATAGCAGGCAGTCTTATTTTATTTATTTGTATTAATAAACCGCCTGCCTCTCTTTTGATCGGTTAAATGGATCATTATTATTAAGACCACTGGTAGCAAAGTGCTGTGCAGTAATTTACTCAAATAGGCATCTATCGCCTTGCCCATTCCTCCTGCCTGCCATTTATTTTAGTCTACTGGCAACTCTGAATACGAGACTGGCAAGCATAGACTTTATAGAGACAGTGGAAGATAAGGTGTTATCAGTTACCACCACCTCAAAATCAATCTCGGCGAGCTGCTGTAGGTACGTCTACCGCCTACAAGAGTAGTGTACGTGTCTCACCAGTGTGATGTCCCGGCTAGCGGCGGCTGCGGACATGTGCAGCGAGGGTTGCTTCACGCTGGAGGAACAGTCGAGCGCGCGCGCGAACGTGCCCACCGACCGCGATACCACCAGGAACTGGTCGATCTGCCGGTCCGTCAGACCATGCGTCGGCGTCCACACCAGCGTTTCTAAATCTTCACTATTACGTGTGTCCTCTTCGCCTGTAATACAATACACGTATTCATTAACACTTGTGCATAAACTCGCATGAGCCTTACATGCATATGTATTACACATATACAACATAACCTTAAGGTAGAGTGGTGCCTGTGACATGTCGGTGCCTTAAGACGATCGTCTATTACCACAACGAGGAAAGACATTTTGTAAATTGAACATTATTGAGCTATTTCCAAAAATATATTTTTGTAAGATGTATCAAATACATCCAATCGCAATAGGATAATGTTAGGTTTTTTAGGAGTTCCTGTGTCCACCTTCCGCCTCCCTCATCACACCAGTTTCAATATACACATAACAATTTCTTATCATTAAACTTAATCGTCTATCCCAAAAACCAGCTCAACCGGTTGAGGTCAAAGGACATATGTTTTCTAATTGAGTATTAAAACTCCACTATTACAAGCATTACAGTAACTAATGTAATTAATTAATTTGAGTAACAAATGACTCAACGTGTACCTACATCCAAATCTAGATGAGATTCTATTGTCCTAATGAGCCTTTAGTCAACTGAGGCCGCTCGAATTCACCCCGCGGGATCAGTTGACCTAATGAATGTTTTGAATCGTTCAACTGAACCCATTGATACTCTTAATGTTTAATACAGGCACGAAAATAATGTTTAGCATTACTTTTAAGAAAACAACTACAACTACAAACATACAAACGTATTGCGCTTGTATATACATATAGGAGTTAAGGGTCAACTCATCGTATTGTGCGAATATGACTATCTGCATTTAGCTAATCTCTGACAATAACCTTATCAAACTGGAAAGGTTTAAGTGCGTCTTTCTATTTTTTTGCTTTTAGTCGTGCCCTTTATGTTAAAGTTGTTAAAAATTGTCGTATAATATATTACTAGAGTATCTTCACGCCCATATCCCCGAAGAGGTAGGCAGAGGCACAACCCGGGCACCCACGACTAGCCGAAGACACTAATTCCCACAATGTGATAGGTGGCAAACCTATCGCCAACCGGGCACATTTCCAATCCCGACCAACTTTTTTTTTAATTAGAAAATTGGAATAATCCATTTCTTTTTGTTGGCCGACCCGGGATTCGAACCCGGGACCTCGTGCAGTCAAGTCCAACACCAGGACCGCTAGACCACAGAGGCGATATTATGTTATATTATAATTTATTACTATAAATACTTAAGGTATTTTGTGTTAAAAATATCAGTTTGTAAGACATATGTTTTTGTGTGAAAATTGCCGTGGGTGAGTAAAAAACATTTAATAAATACTGTTCCTACAGACTTCTTAATGTTTACTTTGGTTATCCCGTTAGAATCTTTTCATGTAGGGTCAGCTACTTTTAATAAATACTCATTAAGATTAATTCATTAAAGTAACCAAGCCTCGTCTAACGTTTTGTGTGTGATTTTTTCAAGTTGTAAGTAAAATTAATCAAAAGCTTAGTGTGTAGAGTTGTTCTTTGGTTTTATTTATTGGTTTTTATTTGGTTGTGTCACAATATGTGTCACAACAATAAAAATGAATTTTACTTTTTTTTTAGTTATTTAATTTTACTGCATCGTGTACGGTAATATCAATTAATATGTAATTTTAACTTTTAGTATTTAAAATCAAAACAGTACGATTTTAACTGCCATACATAGTTCTAAGCAAATTTTAAGCAAATGACGATGATTTTTTTGTTATTTCAGATACTGATAGATAAAAATTAAAGTTAGTTATTAGGCAAATGCCAGTTAAAATATTTACAATATTGATATTTATATTTAGTTTTCTGTTTATATTAATATATTAATACAACCAAATCATGGTGTGGCATTTTATATCCCAAAGATTTTTTCACGATTGTACATAATATACTAATAATTCACTTCATTATAATCTTTTTTTTTAAGTGGGATCAGTTGACTAAACAAAAATAATAATTATTAATTATTTAGTCAACTTATCCCGCGGGATAACTTTGTAGCGGGATCAGTTGACTAAAAGCCCGTCCTAATTTAGTTGTTATCTTTTGGTGCTATAGCTTCTATATTTATTTCATCTCTAGTTGTGAAAATATGTAATTGGCTGTCTGTTAATAATTTGTAGTTCTAATTTTCTTAAGCTTTGAATGTTGATTTTTCAATAAATACTTGAAAAAATAATTACATGGTGTTTATCATATTGAAACTACATTGAATTTACATATTTTACTTACCGTTTAATACAGTACAAAAGTTAAAAAGCAGTACAGTTCATGTGTTAAGGTAATGTCCAGCAAACAATTATATTGGGGATTATATTTTGGGGGCGCACACAGCGCGACACACTCACCATAACCATACAAACTCAACTACCATACAAACTCACCATAAACAAGGATTCTTAAAATAAAATGTAAAAAGGCCGAAGTAGTAAACACGAGAGATGAGACTTTGCCCATAATGCGTTGTCGCGAGTAAGTGCGTATTGGTGTGTACCGTGGGAAGCCAGCTTTAGGGTTCAAACGGATGTATCATTGTTTGAGATCACTGGGCCGGTAACTGGACGTAATAATAAAATATCTAGCACTGACACCAGGGATTACCGATAACATTCACCTATTGACAGGATCTTAATTTACTTTAACTTTGAAAATGACAAAATACCTAAAAGCTTAGACCGATCCGGATGATAATATAGTACGCGAGTGCAATGTGAGCTGGAGGTACATCCTAAACGAGCATTACTTGTTATCATGTCATTATTATCTAAGGTTATCTCCAGTCATAAAATATTAAATATTTGTCCGCCTCGTTGGTAAAGGGGTTAGCGCACACGCCTAACGCTACACTACTTACCTCGAAGCTCGAGTTCGATTCCCGACGGTGTATTTATGTATTTATTGTGTATTGTGATGACTAATATAATCATATAATTTGCTTTGGAGTTCGTTTCAATTTGTGTGTTTTGTCCAGGGACATTTGCTTGTTAAAAAATATTTATGAACATAACATAATCTATAGTTTAAGTTGACATTCTATGATCAAGTACCTCGGACATTGTCATCGGCTGTGTCAAAAGACTCTGAAATCGGCGTGTTTCTATAAAAAGAGTAGTAATATAAAGTGGAGAAAGCTAAGCAAGTCTGTAGTAATCGTAAAACTTGGCACTCATTTCTCTGTGCCTACCCCGCAAGAGACTTGACGTGAAGATATGTATGAGCCTACAATTTAAAAACTAGTTTTGAAAGGAACTTTTCAGACGTAAATACTTGATACAAAACCAAAAATCGAAAAATCAGGATCAGCTCAGATAATTTTTGACCAACGTTTTTGTGAGTAAGATTAGTCAGTCGAAATCACATGTAACTTCTAAATATTCATAAACATAACGTAGAAACACTTACCTTCTTTTAATAAATTAGTTACTTCAGTCTGATATCTACTTCCCACTCTGATTTCACCCTTATCTTCTAATAAAGTCTTTTGTGAAGGATCAAATACTAAACAATAAAAAAATGCGTCCTGAAACAAAATAAAAATATTTCTTAACACCTATGGTATATATATTATAATATAGGTTCGACATGTGGGGGCAATGGGATATTGTGGTTGGTGATGTTTAGCATCAGGTTGCCACCGAACTATCATTATAGTTGGCAACATGTATTTTTATTACAAGGAAGTTGTTTGTACACCTTCCTGTGCTATAAAATATTTGACAAGATTCCCTACAAAAGGACTTGTTAGAGAAGGAAGAGGAACCAGCGCTGAAATGATTACATCACCACGTCAGCCATTTGGCGTCTAATCCTCTAAGTTTTTTTTTAATGATATTGGAAGGCAAACAAGTAGACGTATTTCCTGACGGTAAGAAATTCACGCCGCTAGAGACAACAAAGGTGATATTGCTGCGTTGCCAACCTGAGGCCTGGAAGTTAGGCCTCGAGCCAAAAGTAAGTTTACCGGCTACCTTACCCTCCGAACCGGAACACGTCACGACGTTATAACGGCAGGAATAGGTAAGGCGGTGGTACCAATCCGGGTGAATCGCTGCCAAACTCTACCACCTAGTCAGATGTCACGGTGTTAGTGTCAGTAGCCTATGTTCGCCTTTTACGAGCTGCCTGGCACAGGAAGGCACATGGTCTATTCTGCAAAGGAGCCCGGACCAATACGGCATATGAAGACTTTTTTTTCAGCATTGCTTTTATAGGAAGGAGTCGTAGGGATAATATCCATAACCGAAATGCGTAATGGAAACGACAGGGGATACCACTATTGGACCGAAACCGGACACATGTACCAAGTTAAACAATAAGAAACAGAATAGTTATCGGTGATGTATAATAGTAGGGGAGCCCAAGCGGTGATTTTGCGTGTTAATCTAGCGCTTCAAACATCATATGGAAAAATCCTTGTACCCTGTAATGTACCCCTACCATACATGAACTCGGCGTGCGTCGTGGGTAGTCTGTCAAATATGTAAACGAATTGATCCTCAAATAAATTCACCTACACCCAAAATCTGTCAGTCGAAACATAACAATATATAAACAATTTATAGTATTTCTGTATGTATAAACGTTAATAAAACACAAACAGGAAACTTGTCCACTGATACGAGATAGGAACGTAAGTGCACGCTCATTTCCTTATTAGTTAGCGTAGATGGAATAAAATATATTGAAGTAACGATCATTACCGGACGCCGATAATGGAGACACAATTGTTACTTATTAAGACTATTTAAATGTTAAAAGTTGAAAGTGTATTTGACATAATGTAATTGGTCAGGATTTCAAACAGTTTTTGAACCAATTTGGTTTCACGCACTCATAGCAGGAATATTACGGACTATTTTTTTACGTAAGAGTTCAGCGAACAAACAGATGGCTCTACTGGTGATCTATACTAATATTATAAAGAGGAAAGGTGTGATTTTTCGCTTGTTTGTTTGTTTGTTTGAAATGAATAGGGTCCGAAACTACCTACTGGATCGATTTCAAAAATTCTTTCACCTATAGAATGCTACATTATCTTTGAGTGACATAGGCTTTGTTTTATCAAAATCGGTGGAGTAGAAGCCAAGTTAAGCAGGCGAAGCTGCGTGAAACTGCTAGAAAGAGATAACCATGGCCTATAGACACCATAGATATCATAGATAAGTCGCTCCTATGGCCGGGATGTTAGGTCAATTTTGTAAGTCTACTAGAAGGCTAGGCAGGTCGGCAAGAATTGTAGCATTTAGCACTGGACACTTTCTAGCTACTACGCAAGTAATTTGGCTTGAATATACGACACATTGATTTCTGTGATCTACAAATTAAGCCCATCAGGTCTACAATTCACTAAAATACAAGTTTACCATAAAATGTGAACCTTAGATGGAAACGATAGTGCGACTCTGGAGTTTTCGCAAGTATCGCATTTCTATTGGGCTGATGACTATATACATTTGGATAATCTTAGTTGACTTTACTTTTGCAAAAACTCGAACCATGTCTACAGAAGAGGTATGTTCCATAGGGCTGCGTATTCCCATTGCTGGTTGCGCGAGTCGTTAGTTGCTTTAGTGAGATACAACCACAAATTGACTCTCCCAACCAACCACAAGGCTCGGGTTCGATACCCGACGGTGATCAACATTTAGCTATTAACATTTCTGGGCCTGGATTTTTGTTAGTTTTATGCTTTTTTTAAATTTTTTAAAAATTATATCTACTTATTTGTATATCGTTGACTAACAGTAACGCCCATAACAGAATCATTCGCTTACTTTTGGGTTAGATTCAGTTCTCGTAATATGTCCAGGGATATTTAAAAATTAACTTTAACAGAAGTTTTTTTTAAATTATAATTAAAATGTATGTATGATACACATGGAATGCTATGGTTGACTCCTTGTGGGGTACATACTCACATCCTTATTGAGATAGCTGAGCAGTGACTCCGTCTCGTTGAGTAACGTGACAGTGCACTTGCCGCGTATGTGTGTCGCGGGCAGTGTCTCCACGTGCCGCGAGAGGAACAGCTCTCTGTGCTTCGCCTGGTGTCGTTGCTTCGGCGCTAAACCGTCTGTGCCCGGTAGGTCAGTAGATTCCTCCTCCATCGTAACTGGAAACAAAGAAACAAATCCTTAGTGAGAGTTATTAGGAATCCTGAGACATTATTTGTAATGGCCACATAAACTGGTACACGATGGAAGTAAGTGTTGAAGTTCTGACTGGTGGTATGAACTATGAATACGTAAGGTGGTAGACCAGATTCAAAGACAACATAAGGCAGCATCTGGAAATAGATTTCTAACATTTTTATTTCTGTCCATAACCTTATATTTTACTGGATTATGTTAAAGAAAACGAATCAATTTGTTACATCTCGATAATGTACTCATATATGAAGGAATGTTTCATATTAGAAACTGAGTTTTTGAATTGCAAGCAAAGTACATTTTTGTTTTTTATAATAATATGGATTATGTATTTAAAAATATTGCCAAGGTTGTCTAGAACTCATTTGCAACTTCGAGCAGGTGTAAGACAAAACTCAACGCAACTTTAAGGTTCGCGTCGAATATTGCGTGCTTCGATTATACGCATGGACAAGAAGCATAATAAGTTCAGTTCGTAGAGGCAAAATTTGGCTATACTACACAATTTTGCCAAGCTACACGTATTTTGATTAAAAAATTGGATTTAGTTTGTGCAGAGGCTTTTCTACAAAAAAATTGATGCCACCTTTTCTTGGACCTTTTTTATAAAGGCAAACAATGGCAATGCTTAGATAGACCATTTTGTAAAAACTTTGGTTCTATAAAGATTTTTCTGAAAAATATATAACTTATGAATGAACTAAATTAAGTTCCGATGTGCGACTTCCAAAGTAGCTGTACGATAACTGCATTCGTCATATCTTCTGCATATGTACAGTTTAAATTACAAGGAAACCTATTACATAAATTAAAACGAAACGATGTAACAGAAAAAAGTTTTTAAAAGAATCCTTAAATGTATTAAACCTGAGCTAAGTCTAAGCATCGAAATAGTGTGAATGAAAATCCGCGTAGTAATCATCTACGTCGCGACCGTTGCGAGCCAATCGGCACATACCTTTATACGCTGATGTTCCATCCACGGCCGCCATTACGAGTATTACGACACGCATAATAAAGTACACCCCTCATTTTCACTTTTGCGTTATCTGCGTGCCGTTTGAGTGTATAATTGCTTGTCGAATGGCGTCCAAATCGTTCTATATTGATTCGGTCTGTCGGAATATGGTTCACACTCATTGAATAGTAATTACATGTGACTAACTTTTCGTATTATTCCAAATTAGATTTCAACATGAATACAAATACCGTATTTTACTGTCTACGAATCGCGTAGGCGCTATATTGGTAGGAATAGTATGTATTGTTAGAAATATGGTAAAACGTTCACGCGGTAAGAGTAGAAACTTCATATTAAATCAATACGTTAACCCTGAAGATGGAATAGGATCAAATCTCTACGTTTAATGTGGATCACTCCCTAATTATAATTCGTCATATTTATACACACGTTTTTTTTTGTAGTTAACACTTGTACTTATCCACAATATACTTTATTTAACACTTTCTGTTACTTTCTAGCCAACCGGTTTCACTTTTTTACAGCACAGACTCCAAAACTAATGCCTGATGATGCTGTAAAATGCTGACATTATTTATAGAGTCGTTTTTATCTTTAGTTTCAAAGCCCTGATGATACTGTAAAAAAGTGAAACCGGTTGGCTACAAAGTAACAGAAAGTGTTAAATAAAGTACATTGTGGATACGTGTCTATGTGTTACGTGTTACAAGTGTTAACTACAAAAAAACGTGTGTATACAATGGAATTCCACCAAGTGCCGACGATAGCAAGTAGAGATTCTATTCGTCATATTTATTTGGATTGAGCCCCACACGAACCATCATTGTCGAGGTGTAAGCAAATGTTTGTCATGGAGACCGAAACCAATTTACACCGACATACCGTCGGTGCTTGTCATTTTCGTATTTTCATTAAGTTTTTGCTCAAATTTTTGTATTTGAAAACCAACCTGCAATAGCTATCACACACCAAAAATGTTAATGCTTCATCGACTATCTGAGCTGAGATGTTAATACTGAGATTGTTGCGTGGCAACAGTCACAAGAAGTTAAGGGGAAGATGTATAAATAAAACTGTGAGATTTTTTTCGTTTTAACTTTAAGTATACACTAAAATGGATCAAAGCATATAAAACATGGCTAAATAGCTCTAAATTCTAAGTCCGACATTGACGGATCTCCTCACGTTCACATTTCATTCATTCATTATAAGAAATTAAAAAGTCCGATATCGCAGACCGGTTTAGGCTAAGATGGTCTTTGTGCGGTGTGACGGCGGCGCGTGCGGTCGCGGGTCAGGGGCGCGGGTGGAGGGGCGAGGGGTGTTGTCGGCCACTTAACTTATTATTACCATTTACCGTGCCGCCCCACAAACGTCGATAGCTTTATACAGTAAGCAGAATAAGTTCTATCCAGCAGCTTCGCCGGGATCGGATCAAGTACGGTGTGACCGAGTGTGCGCGGGTACGTTAGATTTGCGAGGGAAGTTGGGTACATTTTTTTTTATAACTGATAAACTTATAAAATCGTCTCTTTGGACCGGTGTTGGCGTTGACTACATGAAGTACCATGTTTGATTTCCGGGTCAGGCAACTTAAAATGCTTATTTTCTTTTAATTTTGTAATAAAATAAACAATGTTGCTCAGTATCGGTAACGTGTCCATTAGGCGAAAGCTTTGCCACCTACCGTGTGTATTACAAGGACAGTTGGCTAATCATATGTAGCCTAGTTGCACCTCTGTCTACCTATTGAGGATACGAGCGCGAAGACCCTTAGTTACTTACAAATCCAAAACTTGTAAAATTTTATACCTGAATCGATTTTCAATGTTCTTTCACCATGCATGTACCTATTTATTTATAATTATGTATGATAGGTAGGTTATGTTAAGCATTTTTTTAACAAAATGTTAATAAAACTTATTTGTAACAATGCTTACTGAACACGTTATACCAAAGAAGTGTCAAGCATTCTTTCTCAGCCAATAAGCATGTGGAAAAATAAAAAAATTAACAAAGGAGGTGCCTTAGATGAAACAGAAATCTAAAACAAAGTAGTGTACATAATGTAAAAATTAAAAAGTGTGTCAGCTTAGAAAATGAATGTTAAAAATTATTGTGTGACTGGGCTCTTTGGGTGCATTTATTTTTTGTTATAGCAAACGTACCAGGGCTCTCCTGATGGCCAAAAATAAAAAAATATAGCTTTCTTCTGGGCTCTGGCCGGGGTATTACGCCTACGAACCGTAACATAAAAGACATTATGGGGCAGAAATAAGTAAGGAGTTGGATCCCTACCCGGCCAAGTTGCTGCATACTCTTCTACCACTACAGACTTGTTGGTAAAGACCGACTTTGTCTATGCTCGCATATTACGAGCTGCCAGACAGGGACACAATTATTGATATAATTTGGGTAATATGTATGGATAAACATGGGTTAAAACCTCAAAAACACCTATACTAATTTAGTTGGCTACTTAGATGAGTTTTGTGATGGGTTTCTATCCCGTACGTACAGAACTAATGACGTATATAAATAATAATTAAAAAACAATAAATAAAAAAACTCAAATAATAAACTAACTAACTAAACCAAATGCTGCCATATGAGTTTGAAACCGTCTCGTAAATGCTCTCGAGTCTTAGAATTATATTATGATGTTTTATAAAAATGACCGCCTCGTTGGTCGAGTGGCTAGCGTACACGCCTAACTACATCGAAGAAGCGCGAGGCTCGGGTTCGACTCCCGACATGCCCCCGTGCACCCCCCGGCATTTGCGTGATGAACATTTAGATGTCTGCATTTCCGGGTCTGGGTGTTTATGAAATTTGTCTTGGTATTTATTTAAACATTTCTGTGCATTAGAATCGTTGACTAATACCCATAACACAAGCATATAATTTGCTTACTTTGGGGTTAGATTAAATTTGTGTGAGTTGTCCGGGGATATTTATATTTTATTTATTTCTATGCAAATGTACTAAAACATAATTGAAGTATGTTAAAAAAAATAGTTCAATGGGTCCATAGTGTTTGATAGATAAATTTTGATACACGAAGTAACCGAGATCATTTAGAGAAATATAAATGCGGGACGTGTACAGTAAACATCGTACGTTTCGCGGGAATTGGATACAGTGAGCACATTATTGGCATTAGTAAAAATGGGGAAGGGGAGGAAAAAAAGATGGGATGTTAGACAAGCGGCGCATTAATTCTGCCGGCAGTTTGGATAAGAGCAAGGGCGAGGCCACACGACCGATGTTTATTGTTGCGTTTTTTGTGAGGTATGCTAGCTTACGGTAGATGTGGCCTCTTACACTTATTAGAAAGCAAATATCTTTCTTTTAAATTAGGAACCTTGGTATATATACTACAGATACTGATACAGAAACGTGCTGATCTGTCGGTAAGAATGTCGGTCGACAGCCGACAGGGCGAGGGTAGGGTAGCCGGTAGACAGCGACGCCCTTACAACATCCTAGTGTCTATAGGGCACATATATATCTTACCATTAGGAAAGCCGTGTGCATATGCGATACCTTAACAAATAAAAACAATGGATGGTAGAGTTTTGTGATTGGTGATTAAAGACTCGACCATATTGGCACCACAACCTTACTTAATTCTGTTGCCATTGCCTGCCGCTCTTGGAATTCGGTACCAAGATTAGCAGGTAAAATTACTTACGCAAAATGTTTATTTAAACCTTTCGTATCAGGTTGGCAATGCATCGCTATATTTTTATACTGCTATAATACTCCAAATCCGAAAAAAAAGCAAACCTATATGTAACTCAGTAATGACAAAAAAACCTTAGTTGTGTCCTTTTTAATTAAGACCAAATTGTAAAGGGGACCAGGTTTCTTTTAGCATTAAAATAACCATCTGTTTGTATGTCTTCTAAAATTGTAAAACAAACAAAATACTTTGGGAAGGCAACAGATATTTCGTTGGCTAGTCCTAGCTTACAATAACCTTGCGATTACTCTCGTGTGGACTGACACTAGCACAGGAAATAAACGAGTTCTATCGATTTTCTTTAACACAATAAAAGGGCATAGATGAAGGAAAGTTTGCATTTTCTCAAATGTATTTCCTTATGTTTATTACTTAGCATAAATAATATATCTTCCATATATTTTTGTTGATATACAGGCATGTATGATATCAGCAGATTACATTATATATAATACATATAAAAAACATACACACGAATTGAGAACCTCCTCCTGTTTTTTTGAGACGGTTGAAAATAAAATGTAGGAATGTACGCGCATAACTTCCGAACGACTTGACCAATAAGGCTAATCATGGTTTTCATTTATTTATGGAAGTCCAGGGAAGATTTGGAATAAAAATGCGAAAATCTGGGAGGAAACTAGGAAACAGGTTTGTATTTTTTTCATAGAAACGAACGAAGTTCGCCGGGACCGCTATTACTTAATTCAATACAAATCTGTATTGTGCATCAAATACAGAAAAATTAAAAATACATCAAAAAAAGTTTGTATAAAGTTCTATCATTGACAAGCCAGTGCCTTCCAGGTATATCCTTAACATACAGGCTCATTTTCAACAGTATACTATAACGCCTGCATCTTAATATATCTGCAATTCTACGTGTGTATAAAAACAATAATAACTATACATAAATTTGCCTTTTGACTTTCAAATATCAGACTCGATAAATAGAAATAACAGACAAAAAAGGTTTCAACATTTTTTGGAATCTCTTCAAATTAGGTGCAATATATATTTCACTAATGCTAACACTTTTATAAATTACCAGTCTAACGACTTATCCATTTATTTCGCTGATAACATCCGACAGGCCTGCTGTGTACATCACACATACACATCACATACACACACAGCTACATACACAATTACCATCGGTTTTATTTAAAGTTATGACGACTGTATCATAAAGACAAATCTACCACGTTTACAACAGTCGAAAGTTTGTTAAAAGTTAAACCGACTTTTAATTTTCCTACGCTTCGCATTGTCGAATTTAGTGCTGGAGCGTAGGGTAGTCGGTAGTCGGTAGACTTACACACGTGGCCTAAGGCACGAACTGTCGATAAATAAATAAATATCCCTAGACTAATTTTGCAAGTTATTTTAACCCCAAAGTAAGCACATAACATGATTGTAAAATAAGCCGAGTTGGGCGTAATGAAATACTTTTGTATTCAGATTAAAAGTAATCATGATTACATCAATCACAATTACTTTTAATCTGGATTACTTTTAATCATAATTACATTTGTAATCGTTACTATTGATTATAATAATAAGCAATCTGATTATATGCAAAAACTTGATTTAACATATAATGACTATTCATACTAAAGGGGGTTCAATACTTAATCAGTGTATAACTGCGATTTTCTAAAAATCTGCTGTAGAATCGATAGCATGGTTTCTTTCACACTCTTTCATCATTTAAATCCTTAATGAAAATCAAAAAAAGATGATTCGCATATTCAATTGCATTTCGAAGCGAAGATAAGGTGCGTGGGGTGCATTCTCATATGCAACCATGAGCAATTTACCAAAATCCCACAGACTTTTGGAAGATATATTTGAAAATAGGGTACTTTCAAAGTCTAATTAAAGCTCCAAATAGTACACAAATATTTTTTGATTACTAAAAAAGTAAGTAAGTAATATCACGCCTATGTCCCCGAAGAGGTAGGCAGAGGCATAACCTGGGCATCCACGACTAACCGAAGATACTAAGTCCCACAATGTGATTAGTGGCAAGCCTATCGCCATCCGAGCACATATCCTATCTCGAGCAACATTTTTTTATTAGAAAATTGGAAAAATCCAATTTTCTTTTTGTTGCCCGACCCGGGATTCGAACCCGGGACCTCATGCGGTCAAGTCCAACAACTGAACCGCTAGACCACAGAGGCGATTACTATATTTAATTTAATACTTATTAAAAATGTAATTCATGAGACTGATCGAAAATAAGTATGATTATGTAATGATATAATTAAAATCTAATAATTTTATTTTTCGATTTTCTAAAGGTAGTTCATATGTTTTAATAAAAAAAGTAATCGAAATTACGATTACAAACTAATAATCGTTAATCACCGATACGATTACTTTCTTAATTAATTTCCGTAATCTGTAATCACGATTGAAGATTACACAATGTAATCGCAATACTTAATCACTAATCTCATTCCATTTTGCCCAAATCTGAAAATAAGATAGCCACACACCAGTAACATTTGTGGCGTGTTCACATTCGGCGGTTGATTCTTAACATTAGGAGAGCACCTGAAAACGTTAAACAATCTTACATCGCTTTTTTTTATATTAATCCATATTTCTAAAGAAAGAACCATCAAAATCGGTTGCTGTTAACCGAGTAATAGCGTAACAAACAAATAATAAAACACTTTTCCCATGTTGGTTCGGGCTCCTTTACAGAATAGACCATCTGCCTTCCTGCCAGGCAGCTCGTAGAACACCGTGTCATCTTACTAGTTGGTCGAGTTTCGCAGCGACTTGCCCGGAATTGTACCACAGCCTTACCTGATCCTGCCGCCATAAGGTCCAATGCTTGCCGTTGACGTGTTCCGGTTCGGAGGGTAAGGTAGCCGGTGAATTTAATTTTGATCGAACCTTAACATCCCGGTCTCAGGTTGGCAACGCACCATTACCTCCTTTGGTGTCTCTAGGCGGCGTGAATTTCTTACCATCGGGAATCCGTCGGCTTGTTTGCTTTCCATTATCATAAAAAAAAACATTCGAATTGAGAACCTTCTTTTTTGAAGTCGGTTAAAAATAACGCTATCTGCTACGAATCGCCGTATTATCCGAGCATTCTCTGAACCAAGGAAGCTAACAAGAAACAAGTGGAATGTGGAATCACGGCGCAGACCCCAGCGGCTCATGAATATAAAACATTTTGTTCGCGTAATTATTCCGACGTATGTTTATTAACCACAAATTATTACACACGCGGTTGGCAACAGACGCTAGATCGAATTTTGTGCGATAATTTTTACCATTCGTAGAAAAATATTGGGTACAATACTTTCACATTTTGAACAGACTTCAAAAAGGAGGAGGTTATAATATGTTCGACTTCTATCTTTTTTTTACGAGTACGTTAATCGATTTCTCTGTCATTTTTTAAAAGATTATTCTTTTTTATTTAAAAGGGAGTACTTTTGAATTGGTCGCTATTAATTTTATTAAAAGAGAATTTATTATAATGAATTTATCAACTAGCTGTCCGGCGAACTACGTTCCACCCGTTTAATTTGTATGGGGAAAAATTAAAATGATGTTTTACCTAAATTCCTCGCAGTTCTGGCCTTTTTTTATTTTTTAAATCTTTCTTGGCCTCGCACAAATTATTCAAAACCAAATGTTTTTTTTTTGAAAATGATTAATGTGTTGCCAACCTCGCGGTTTTTTCATCTTCACCGGGCTTTTGCGGGCCGAGCAGAGTGCTGAGCCCGAGACATCATTATTTAGACGGATTGTACTTTTTCCTGCAACGCCAGCAACAAGAGCTATCTCTCGGGAGACCGTACCTTGACTTGGTGCTGCGTTCTGGTTACTGGGTGAATAAAAACTTAAACTAGCCAAATCGGTTTAGCCGTTCTCGAGTTTTAGCGAGACTAACTAACAGTAATTGTTTTATATGTATGATGATGGAGTACCAGGGAAATGGTGAAAAATATTTCATTATTGTGTATTTAGATGACTAACTTATTGAAATCGAAGTCGGTTTTTTTTGTATAGTTACTGCGCATTACAAAGTCGACATCATTATTGTTTTCTTGGGAAGGAGGCAAGATATTCTTCTGATGTTAAATAATTACACCCTTTCACTAAAACTGACCAATGTGTAACACAACGCAATTAAAGGATTTCACAACTAATTAAAAACGTAGCATTGTTTAGCAAACAAATACATTATGTTAACAAATACACAATACTCATATGACAAGCTGTTCGACCTCTACAACTGGAACTTAAAAAGTGTTAACATTTTGGCGGTCCAAAAGAGGTAAACATAAAAGTCCTAGGGGCTAGAACTCGCCTTTTCGCCAGTTTGTAGTACGTCTGCACTAACGAAGTAAAATATGACCTAGACATCAGCTAAGTTATTACATTTGATTTTAGTACATACGGGAAGTGTGTACTAAAATCAAATGTAAAATCTAAAGTCCGAGGCTTTGTGCAACAGCCGTGATCTCGAAGACTGTTTTCTATATTAGTTAAAATCAAAACGTCCTCTTCAACTTAAGAGATTCGCTTCATGCGCATTACTTTTACGTAATATCTGAGGTCTATTACATATTATCCCCCTTACTCATAAAACTTACGCACCCGTTGATCTGGTGTGTACCTTATTTTTTTGTTAGCAAAAGTGAAGTTACACATCAGATCAACGGGCGTGTTAGTTTTATTAGTAAGGGTATGTGTGTTAAATATAATCGCTTCTTTTGCAGGACCAGATAAACAATCTTCTTTTTTAATAAATGAAAGTAGTTTATACAGTACGTAAATTGTTTCATTAAGGTTTTGAATTATTTGTGGAAGAAGAAGAGGAGGTTTGAAAGTATGAAAAACTGCGATAAATCTACGAAAAGCAACATAATATATATTTTTTTTAACATAAGGACTTGGCGTGAAGATATGTATGTACAACTTTTCATACACAAACTAAAAGGGTGGCGTACTTGCATATTATATTGATGGTATAGAACATACAAATTTCGTCATTTATAAAGTGTACAGGTATGTGTATAGACATAAGTTATTGCGTACGACGTACTAAGAGCGCACCTCTTATCTTATCTTGTCATGGTGGCTTCTACCACCAGAGATCGATGATAAGGACTCGGTGAAATAGCTTTACTATATTCGCTGCGAAGGTTCATGCCGACACCACCATGGTTCTTTCTTTAAAACGACAACACTCGTTACACAATTGGCGATAGAATTGAGTTTTTGAATATGATAAGATAGCGAAGAAGCTCACGAATCTCCCGATGGTGAGAGACAATTGTGGCCTATTAAAGCCATGGATGACGTTCTGTGTTCGGTATGACAGGCCTATTCTGCAAGTCTACGGGATACCCTAACCTCCGCATCGGAGAATGACCCAATCATTATGGCGGCAGGAATAGGTAAGGCGATGGATGCGTAGCCGGAAGTTTTAACAGGGCACTTCACCACTAGTGGTGTTCTGTTGGTAATGAGACTAATGGCCCATTGAGCCTTTGCTCGCCTCATATAAGTTGCCTGGCTGGGGGACCTATGGTGTATTCTACACAGGAGACCCAGACCGGACTAATTACCGTCATTAATAATATTAACGCAGTAAAACTACAATAAAATAACTTTTAATTTTCGAGAATCTTCTCACTTTTTTATAAAAAAAAATTACCTAACTAATAATGAGTAATTACTTTTCATTAACTAGTCTTTGTCTGCTAAATGGTCAGCTACAAGTTACTTGTTCGTCTTATTTCTTAACTTCTAAAGAAACGAATACAAATAATTTTTGAATTAAATTAGCTTTCAAGTAGTGAAATGATAAAATAAACTCGTTGGTATCAGAGTTTATGGTTTTCAAACATAATTGATTAGTTTTGATTAGAAACCATAGATCAAAATTTATATACAACTAGCTATTCGCTGCAGTTTCACTCGCGTTTACATTACAGTACCTGATGAATAGTGTAATGGGTAATGCAATGGCAAGGAAAAATTGGTCCAACAAATGCAAAAGGAACATTTCAGATCTGACTTGTAGTTTTGTGAACCATCGACGGAAAAAGATTTGTGTTATAAGATTGACGTGTCCGTGGCATCATAACTTTTGGGCGGATGGACCGATTTCGATGCAGATCCTTTGGTAGAAAATTAACAGGATCGAGAATTTTAACTTTACGTTTTTTTATGAGATACAACATTTATGGATACCATAGATATTGTAGGTGCATCGCTGTCCTGCGGCCGGAGTGTTAGGCCATTGGTGCAAGTCTACCGGCTACCGTACCCTCCAGGCCGGAACGGTCATCACTGTGACAGGAACAGGTAAGTTTCAGAGGTTAGCAAGTTTAATTTTACAATTACTTGAAGAATATAATATATCGGACTGAGCTGCTGTTTTTTTCAGACAGCAAGCCAATCTTAAGAACTTATTTACCCTTTCCCCACTCACTATCAATTAGTTTATGATTCTAGGAGCATACAGGCTAGCACCGTGTCATCTGACTAGGTGGTAGAGTTTCGCAGCGACTCACCCGGATTGGTACCACCGCCTTACCTATTCCTGCCGCCATAACGTCATGACGTGTTCCGGTTTGGAGGGTAAGGTAGCCGGATACTTACTTTAGCTAGAGGCCTAAGATCCCGGCCTCAGGTTTGCAGCGCTCCATTAGCACCTTTGGTGTCTCTAGGCGGCGGGAATTTCTTACCATCAGGAAATCCGTCTGCTTGTTTGCCTTCCAATATCATATCATAAAAAAAATATAAAAAGAGTTCATAAAAGTCAGTAACAAGACGATAATAAAGATTTGAAAAAAGGAAACAAATATACCAACGGTAAAAATTATTAACCGTAGTCCGTATGTTAATAGTAATACTTTGTTTTTTTGATAGACTATAAAATAGAGCACATTCAGGTCGTTATTTTTTTTTACAAGTTAACAAATGACATCTCAGACCTATCTCTCACGCAGACCTACTTTAATGACCAGGTTGTTATTGGTGGTAGAGTGCTGCTGCCAAAGCGTCAGTGTTCGCCATTGTCTTATTCTGTACTGGTTGTTAGGGTAGTCGGTAGATTTGCAGGCATGGCCATTAGATGGCGACGAACCAGTACCTTGAATGTTGTCTTTATGCGGCGGTACAACCGGACAACAATTAGTCGAAGATACTCAGTCTCAAAAATAAATCTATCGCCAACCGGAAACTTATTTAGTTTAGATTCGCAATATTTCTTAAGGTAACGTCGTTATGTTATCTGCCAATCCCTAAGGAGACGTTCAGCATTTCGGCCCTATTTTTATACAAAAATAATGGTCGGTAGCTGTCATAAAACTTGCTTATCTTATTCAAATCGTTCTCAATTGTATAAAAGTTGGCAATACCGATTTAAGCATAAACGTCCTGGGTTCAATAGCTATCAAGACCGCTTCTAATCCGCTTCATCTTGTCAACTTTTCAGCAACACAAGATTTTCTGGGTACTGATGAGTTTTGGCACCATCGAGACAAAATATGGTCGCAGTTTTTTTGTAATTATTGAATTTCGTGTACATATCGTGGTGGTCTAGCGATACGGCTTCGGACAAGACTTCTTGAGGTCCCGGGTTTGAATCCCGGGTCAGGCTACAAAAAAAAATTAGAAAATATATATTTTCAATTTTCTAATAAAAATAATGTCGCCCGAGATTGGATACACGCCCGGTTAGCGATAGGCTTGCCACCAATAGTGGGACTTGGCGTCTTCGGCTAATCGTGGGTGCCCTGGTTGTGCCTCTGCCTCTGCTTCGGGGATATGGGCGTGAAATACTTTTTTTGTGGATAAAGATTAGTCAATTTTGGTGACATTTTGTACAACTTTATTGAGTAATAGTGCACGCGTGCTGTATTCATAAAGAAGTTAGTGTATCATGTTTTTCCTCATTGTCCTATAGTCACTATATACGCTTCAGGGAGGCGACCACTGCTTCACTCAAGGCTCTATCAGCACTTTCTTTGACAACTTAAGACTAATTTTATATAATTTAAGTCTGATTTTTCTTATCGGGTAACTTAATGTAAAAGCCAAGAACTAAAAGCAGACGTCAGACAACGTCCAAGCCGGCACACGACAACGGCTAGCACAGACAGTCGCAGCAGTTGCAGCTTCGCCGATACCTAAGAGCTTGAAACATTTTAATCTAAAATTAGACAGTTCAAGAAAAAAAGAACTTTTTTTCGGGAGACGCCATTTTAGCGCTTTCGTATTTTCTTGTTCACCGCCAATACGAATTGTGCTTATCTCGCCCATTCGAAATCGGACTTATTCGGCTATTTAATAACAGCGGATTATGGATCCACACGCGTCACTACGCAACTAATTAAAGCGTAGGCAAAGAGAAAATGGCAATCTGTGTAGTCCCCCCGTTAGTGGGGGGGTCGGTTACGTGTGCCCCCTTGGGGAGGTCGGGTGTATGGTTTTTCTGCTCGGGCATCCTTTGCTTACTTATTGATCCAGTCAAATGTGTGGAGGTGGCGCGGTGGGTGGCTCGCCCGACCCTCTCCCCCTGAAGGGGGTACGTCCAAATAAATCTGCCCGCCCGCGAAACACCGCAGTGACAACAACGGGCGCCGGTAAGATGCGGCCGGAGTCTTTACCAATCTTGAGGCACTCAACCGATACAGGAGCGATGGGTACGGCAATCGCGGTGGAGAGACGACACTCATACACTATCGAGTGTTATTTTAATTGAAATAATTTCCATCGGAAGGTACTGGCGGGCGCGAACTTAGAAACAGGCATGCGCGCGACCGTCGGAGGTACCTAGTGTTTAAACCGCGACGCTTCTGCTATTTTCATGGGGGTCAATGACATTAGCAATATAACGTAAGGCACATGTTTATATTATCACTCTGTACGAATGTATTTATTGCCACGCGGAGCAACCGGCTCCCTCCACGATCAACCACTGTTTCGTCGGACGGTGCGTTTTTACGTTGTATTCAAATTGTCTAATTTATATACCGCATTTCAGAACTGCAATCTTCTCTTAACAAAATCTCAATCAAATACAAAAACCCATAAATTCTGTGTTAAAAAAGATATTATAAGTCAAACGCTTCTATTTATCTTGAAATACTATTTTTAATAGTAACTAAAACGAGTCATATAACGGAAGTAACTTCTCGTTTTCATCGTCACAGCCTACTCACAGAATAACTATGTACCTACAAGATTCCCGTACCGTCAAACAGTGTAAATTGAACAAATAAACTAATTTACACCAAGTCTCTAAAATTTTGTTAAAAAGCCTTAAAACACCTAAGTGCTGACATTAGAAAAGGTTATAAAATTGCAAAGTCCCGCGAGCAGTAATAACATCGCACTTTCCAGCGAGGATCCAACGCAGAAAAATGTTTTCCTATACAACAAGCTCAACAATGAATACGCGAATAAAATCACATAAAACGTTTAATTTCCTCCATTAACCAAACAACCTTAAACAATATTCAAATATAACCGAACGGAATGGAAAATGAAAACGAAAAACAAATGAACATTTGACATGCAACACTCTAAATAATAATTTGTATTTAAAACATAACCTGTGCCGAAGCTAAACACTATCAAACCAATGTACTTACCCAATTCGAATTAAAATTATACAAAAAATGTGACTATTAAATACTATAAAAATGTTACTAAAAAAATAACCATTTTTCATTGAAACCGTTGTCACGTACTCCAATAGTGTGTACTAAGAGTATTCTAACTAACTCCAAAAAGAGGTTATTTTTTATGTATCATATTTTAATATATTTTTCCGTCAATTCTGAACCAATTTTAAAACATATTTCATATTCGCCTCTGTGGTCTAGCGGTTCAGTTGTTGGACTTGACTGCATGAGGTCCCGGGTTCGAATCCCGGGTCGGGCAACAAAAAGAAAATTGGGTTTTTCCAATTTTCTAATGAAAAAAAATGTTGCTCGGGATTGGAAATGTGCCCGGTTGGCGATAGGCTTGCCACCTATCACATTGTGGGACTTAGTGTCTTCGGCTAGTCGTGGGTGCTCTGGTTGTGCATCTGCCTACCTCTTCGGGGATATGGGCGCGAAGATACTTTTTTTTCATATTCTAAATAGCGTACTTCCGAGGTTGTCCCATTATCACGAAATCTGGATCTGATAATGGGATCTCAGAGTAACCGAAGAAAGTACATAAAGATTGCGGACTTTTACGATATAATGTTGAAATCAAAGTCCTAATTTTACAATTAATGTTTCTTCAAATTATCAAGTTGTAAAAAAATCAAATTGCTAAAATGTGTAGTATGGGAGTTCCCAAACTTTTGTGAAAACGGAAGAACCACCAAATCCACACAAATACCTTATACGGAAATATGGTTGTTTGTCTGTCCTTTTTTTCACGTCGAAACGAAAAGATGTCATGGTATAACACGACACTGTGTTGTGGAAATAGTCAATAGGCTGGAAAGTAACATAGGTTACGTTGATGCCCAATGTTTAATCGAGAGCCCGTCAAGGGATGGCTAAGTATATGTAACTAGCAACCCGTTCCGGCTTCGAATGTGTGGACACATTACATAGATGGTTGTTGGTCTATTCTCTGATCAACACGGGGGAACATAATATTCACTAGTGATTAAAGATGAAAGTGTAGCTATAAAATAGAACACAGTGCTGTGGTCTGCTTTAGAACGGAACTATCGTAATACCCACAGTACATATTGGGTTAAAGCGTTAAGTCAACATAACAAATCCCGCTGGTCGCTGTATACCTTACCACCTTTGGTGTCTCTGGACGACGAGAATTTCTTACCATCAGGAAATCCGTTTGCTTGCTTGCGTTCCAATATCATACAAAAAAAGTAGTCCAATGCCTGATGTTGTAACTTACTGCGGCTATGACAATATGGAGCGAATATTAGAAATCAACGCTCTTCAATAAAGTAACAAAAAATACACTCGTTGTATAACATAAAAAAATATAGAATTCTAATCGGTTTGGAATAATTCCATTAAAATCATGAGTACAATCTTGAATTGTCTTCACACATGCACAAAAACAAAAACTCGTTTTGTCAAAAGGCTAACATCATATTAGCATAAATAAAGTAATTAAGCTATAATAAGTAACACTTACATAGCTAATGTGTTACATAACCGAGCTAAACAAGATTTTTAGAATCTTTAAATATTTTATTCGAAGCTGTGGTCTGGTAGTCCGGTGTTGGCATTGCCTAAATTTGGTCTTGAGTTCTACTCCCGAAACGGAAAACTCAAAAAGTGTATGCTCAATTTTCTAATTAAAAGTAGTCGTTCAGGATTGGATAAGTGTCCACTTGGCGATAGCTTTGCCATTATTCATATAACAGGATAGGATATAAGAAACTTCGGCGGTGCCCTGGTTGTACCTCCACGATAATACGGATTTAAAGGTACATACTTTTTTAAATATTTTACGACATTGGAGGGCAAACAAACAGACGAGTCACAAGGTTGGACAAAAAACGCGTCGCCTATAAACATTATAGATGCGGCTGAGATGTTGAGCCTCTGCTCTTGCCTAAATAAGTTTGCTAGCTTCTTATTCTCCAATCGGAACTCATACATACATATGTTCCCGCCAAATCCCTTAAGAAGGGAAAGTGCCGAAAGCCAAAAGTCACGATTTCTGCAGACCTGCCCTAGCTTTCTCCTCGTTCATCCTCTTTTCATACAAACAGGCCTGTTAGGAGTATCGCAACACCACCCAATACGGGACAACATCATATTTTGCTTACTCTGTTACACTATGTTTTCAATCTCAATGGTTAATTCCCATCTACAAAAATATTAAATATTATGTGGTTAGTGTATAGTGTTTACCCCGTCCGGGTACTCTGTGTAGAATAACGGCCAATGTTAATAATGTATCTCAATCTAATGGATTTCAAGCAATCCAGATAGCTACGTATCCGGCGCCCTATCCCATACCTAATTTCCATATTTATCCTGTCCACAGATATGTTATTGGCAAGCGATAACATAAAAATGGATCAAAATATCCTTTTACAGCAGGTTTTAGATTAGGATTGATTATTAATATTGGCCGTAAGCCATCTTCCCTCCTGCCAGACACCTCGTAAGAGGCGAGCATAGCTTTAATAGATCGTTATCAAATATCCATTGATGGCAGTGTGATATGCAGCAACTTGAACAGGTAGGAATCCACCGCCTTACCTGTGTGTGTTTTGTACTGGTAGCTAGTAGGCTTGTAAATCAGGCCTAACACCCCGACCACAGGATGGCGAAAGGTAACGTATGTTGGAACACCTGGGGTCATATCCTACCTTTCCAAAAAAGAACCATTCAAATGTGGTCGTCGTTGGCCGAGTAATCACGTAACATACAAAAAAAACAAGCAGTCGAAAAGACAACCTCCTCCTTTTTGGAATCGAGCAAAATAAGTACAACATAGCCGCGATGTTTCTGGGTTCCTTTGAAATTGCCAAATATATCTGCATACCAATGAGTTTATCTATCACAATGACTGTGACTAGCATCAGTACTTTCTTGAGGGCGAATATCAAGCTTCAATGAAAAACTACATATCGCTAACACTTTTATAGGCGGCTAGAGGCTAACGGCCCTTCTAATGGTCGTCTGCCTCTTTGCTATGCTACAAAAAATACATGTTTTGATTAAACTTTGCCTCGCAATGAAAAAAATACTCCAAAATACAACGACAGTCACATTAAAACCTTCAATCGTCATCGGAGAGGTCATACGCTGAGAACAATGAACCATACGAATAGAAAGTCAAGAGTCTAGAGTAGATTTTATTGCTTTTATGTATTCCATATCTCATTCGACCTTATTGCATATTATATGACTATGGCACTCTTTGTTTCAAACTCAATGATATACAGCATGGGTTCTTAAATTTTTATACACGTGTTACAAAAACAGCAATAGAAAATTCTAAAACGGGTACGACTTCCTGAAAAGATCGTATTCATTCCTGACAGGTCGGCAACATAGTACAGTACTACTATTTAAATTATGCGCTTCGGCTTCACACTTTTTACACTTTATACCTACTTTTATTTTTAAATTGGCCGACATAATTTAAATTTAAGCGAAATGATTAATTATGTAATACAACCCTATAGATATCTATAAAATACCTTCGGATTTCCGAAGCTTGACGAATATAGCCGAAGCGCATAATTTAAATAGTACTACTGTAAGTGATACTCTTGGTGTTGAGGATGTCATTGGGTGACAGCAACAACTTACAATCGGGTGACTTGTTCGTTGGTATTCTAAAGTAAAGATTTGTTTCAGAGGCAAGCAAAATATTGTTAGCTTATGTTGAAGAACATGAACTTCATCATCATTTAAGCGCAGTAAGACTATTTTTTA
>NJDC01001431.1:341487-357131 GCA_002245475.1 Calephelis virginiensis
AACTCGCTAGATTTTTTATCAATTAATTATTTTCTTGGGTTAAAAAGGCTACCAACATTCGGCAGATTCACCTTTTTAACCTTCATTCACCACCACTAATTAATGAAGGGCAAAATAAAAATGCATACTAAGTACCTAGATCTTTAATTTTAATCTCTCTTTATTCGTTAATATTAATTATTACTTAAACAATTCAACGAACACAGTGATATAATATACATTTACTATAATTAGTATCTTATTCTAAATGAATACGTTTCATTCTATTAATCTTCGTCAGTATCGACTTCTGAATCATTGATTATTCGGAAGGGTATTGAATCGCTCCAACTTACGAGGCTTGAAGTAGATGGTTGTGGCTCATTTTTAAATGAGTACGCTTTATTTGTTCCAATCTGCCTTAAAAAATCTTATGGTACCACGTAACTCACACATGTCTTATTCATACATTTTAGTACACATCTGATCATCAAAATCGAATTTAAGGTTGCCAGCCCATTCGATTACGTAGCTTTGATTTAACTAAATTCATCGCGCTGAAAATTCTTTCGATTTCTGCATTTGAATGCGGCAAAGATAAAACTGTAAATGCAAGACTGCACAGTTTGTGGAATGGATTGTGGTTTCCGGCATCTTTGTATGTGTGAACTTCAACCCAAAAATCGATTGTATTTTGAATGTTATTCCATTTAACAAAGTTAATATTATTCCATAGTTGAGAATTTTTTCTATTGCTGGAACACTCGTAATTCCTAATTCTCTAGCCAAGTCTATAACACCACTGTCATTAGTTTTTGTCTTCAAAATTTCACTCACAGACAATAGATTCATTTTTGTTAAAATTTCGATATTTGGCGGAAGCCTGTTCGCAATTCCGAGAGAAGTTTGAGTGTGAAATTGATGCATCTTTTTTTAACAATTTTGATATTGTCATCACTCAAATTTAAGGTCCCGACACACTGTTCAAACACGTAGCCCAGAGTAGTAAATGGATTAATATAGCTTTCCAGAATTTCCGTTGTCAGGACGTTCACATTGGCCGGTTGGTAGACTACTCTCTTGCTGATAAATTGGAGAAGTAATGTAAGACTATCCAGCATCTTAGTAGGATCAGTGTTCTCACCCTCAAATATTTTCAAGGTATTTTGTACTTCTCCTAGTACGCTCTGGATGTAGGTTAAATAGAGCAAGTTACTTTTATCCTCAAACATGGTATGTAGAGTCTCCGCCGTGTAGCAATTTTCTTTACTTTTGCATATGGAAAAATGCAGTTGCAGTTCATTCCACTGTTGCAAAATACGACAGACAGCTGGATATATGGATAGCCTTCGAGTTTCATATACTTTTAGTATGTTTAAAGGCTCATTCCCGCAATTTATTGTCTCGTATATATGTTTGTATTCTCCTTGGCGTTTTGGAGATAGGCAGAACCAATTATAGGTTTCTCTTACCAAATATTTAACATTACGAGGAAGCGTAGATTCAGAAGCATCGCTCACTGCTAGCTGGAGTGAATGACATTCACAACGCACTAGTATTATCCATAATCAACTTGCAATATCTTGTGTAAGCCATTATTGACTCCTGTCATCACAGAAGCGTTGTCTGTTCCTATTCCAATCAAATTTCTAATGTCTAAGTTATGATCTTTTAATGTTACTGCGATTGCATTAGCTAGACTTCTAGCATCAGCTTTTTCAATAGGTGTTAGTGACAAAAATGTTGACATTATTCTTTTTTGTGACTCACTAAAATATCGTATGGCCATCCCCAAATATTTTGACACGCTTACATCAGTAGATTCGTCCAAAAAAAGACTGAATTTTTGGTCACCGATATCAAGTATGAGAATATTCTTAAAATGTGGGCCCAGTACTTCACTTAATATGTTCGAACATTTTGTTCGGTGTAAATGTAGGTCATTACTGGATTTTGAGTCATCGAATATTTTTTTACACAGTTCGCCAAGATGATCTACTGTCGAAACTTAGCAATGCTCAGCAATAAAAAGGGCAAGTGATGCTTCTGCTTTACTGGAATTTTTCACGCCATCAACTATTTTTTGCACTGGCAAAGGCTGCTGAGTGCATTTTATTTTTCTTGTGTTTTTTGGTTTCAGCGTGTTTTTTTATGTTACTTATTTTGGAATATAACTCGGTTTGACAGTAACGACACATACCTTTAATATCATTCCCTTGTACAGGAGCCAGCCAGATTCAGGAGAATCTTCCCATGCCTTTTTATACTTTTGGCTATAAACTTTCTTCTTTACCGGTAATTCCATTATCGATAACTCACTAAACACTAATAAAACGCAATATTTGTTTGAGACAAATGTTCGATTACGTTAATATTTCGCTAGCAAAGCAACAGACCATATCAGATTTCTTATAAGGATTGAATGACGGATAAATATTAACAAAACCAAACATGAGAAATGACTAGCACAATGATTGACGGTAGGTACTATACCTATGCTTTTTAGTGATTCTTGAATTGCCAACGAATTGAACTAAATAAACAAAACTGGATCTTATTTCAATGAAATAGAGTACATATTAGTATGTACAGAAAAAACGATGGATATTCTTTTGAAGTCAGTAATACCACTATAAAAAAGTCGCTAAGAAAGTCGTTAAATTATTTTTTGTTGCTAAAAGCCATCAAAATGTCGCTTTTCATGCGAAAATGTCGCTGAACCTAGTGACAAAGTCGCTAAATTGGCAACGCTGAGTCAAAGCGGGAGAATTGTTAGTTCGTTTTACATTTGGGTTATGTTTAAATTTGACAAAAGCTGCGACCCGAGTGGGTGGCGAGTATCGTAAGGGTTTCGCAATATAATTATTGGGCAGAGCTGACATTGATCGTGCGGCGAGCACCGAGCTCACCGACACCAGCGCGGGAAGCTGTAAATGTGTAATGAGAAGATGAGTGCGGTGGTCCTGCGAGACGGCGCGCGGTGGCCGGCCGGGGCGGGAAGGGACGCGCGGAAGGAATGCGTCGTTTTCGCATCGGGAGAAACGAATGCGTTTAAGCGTCGCGGGTACACAATGGCGGCGTGACGAGATCCGGTTCGCGGGCGACGAGGGGCGAGGGGTCGGGGGTCTAATCGATAGCCCGACGGCCGGGCGACTGTGGCGCATAGGTGACAGCTCCGGCCCAATCAAATTACCGCCGGAGTGAAGCTGCAACTACACGCGTGCTGAGAACAAGGGGATGTCTATCTCCATGCCAAAGAATCCATCATTCACCTGACAGAAGCTAATCGCCGACGTCTGACCATAGCTACTCCAGGAGTCAATAGACTCCAGAGCTCGACGTAAAAAATCCAGTTTTAAATTAACTACGCACTAATACAATTTGGTCAATGTCAATCGGCTACCCAGAAAGTCTCAAAGTAGGTATTACACACAAGCGAGTATTGTACCCGTGATGGTAAAAATAGGTAAAGGTTTGCCCGGTGGTACCAAATTGGGTAAGCCGCAGAAGTTCTTACCACTATCTCGTTCGTCGGACTAGAGATATAATCCAGCTTCATTTTTATTACATTAGTAGGCGAAAGTATCGTTACATCCCAACTAAAGCATACTAAAGTTTTATGATTTACGAGTATACATAAAATCTTCGGCTTCCAACAACTCAACCCCATTGACCTAACCAAGCACTTACGATAAAAAAAAACGTTGAAAATTTTGAATAAACACTTCGCAACTCAAAAACTCAGTAGTAATAGCAAGAATTAGCCGAACGTGAAATCCTTTAAACAGTTAAACACAAAATGTTCGATACATAAGAGAAGATGCTGACGATAAGTACGATAAGACAAACTATATAATATTGTATTATCTGCTACTATTCCATAGAAGTAAAAAAAAACAGAGGCAGTAATATGTAACGCTAAAAATAAGAAAAAACAAACTTTATTTCATACAAATAACTATTTTTCCGCTACCAAAAATCGTCTCACGCGCCTATAGAAGTTTTCATTTATAATACATGAATCTATGCATAAATGTATAAGATAGTCATGTTAGTTACACTATTTTGTAGCTCAGGAACGTCTGAAGCGCTTTTGCTGAAAATTGACTGGGACCTAGCATAGAACTAGGAGACAGACATAGAGTACTTTTTAACCCGTTAGAAAAATAACATTTTAATTTATCCCATACAAACTGAAAGGGTGGAACGAAGGTCGCCCGAACAACTTAACAGCTTTGGCCATAAGCGAACAATACCGATACAATAATTGCTGGAAGTAACATTGACCCTACTAGTACGACACGATTTTATATTCAGTACAAAAAGTAACTAGCCAAAAACCAAAAAATGTTTAGAAAGGATGTACTCCGAAAATTATTATAAAAATCGCTTAAGTCATGTATTATTATAATCAGTTTGATACAAGTTTGGTAGGAGCCAATTTAGCTGAAGCGAACCTGCCCCGACAGCCGAACACATTTTACACAATCTACAGTAAGTGCGAACGAATTATACATAAATCTGACTATGAGAAAACATTCCATTTCATGTTTTAAGATAGCAAATAAGCAGCCGACAAACATCGCCTATAAACCATAGATGTTAATGATGCGTCGCTATGTTATTGCCGTAACCTACGACGACGTGTGCTACTTTTCGGCAGGGAACACGAAAATAACAAGCAAAAACGTTATGGCAGCCGCAATTAAAAAGGTGCTGCTTAACAGTACTCTATCGACTAGTAATATGTACTAGCTGTTGCCTGCGGCTTCGCCCACTTTTTCACAGGAACCCGTTGTGCGATCGGGAATAAAAGTAGTCTATGTGTTAATCCGGGTCACAATCTATAAGTGTTCCAAATTTCAGACAAATCCGTTCAGCCATTCGATCGTGCAAGAGTAACAAACATACATACTCACAAACTTTTGCATTTATAATATTAATAGGATATGTACATCAAACATACATAAATAGAAACGTATAACTCACTAATCAGAACATAAAGTACTATTCCTGCATGTCGCTTGTATTTGGCTTAGTCGATAAATGCCTAATTCTTAAAATGCCTAGCGTTCTGAAAATGCCTAATTCGGAAAATGACCAATTCGTAAAAGGACTATTTCTTAAAATGACTTATTCGCAAAAAGACTAATTCTTAAAAGTACTAATCCGTAAAAAGACTAATTCTTAAAATGGCTAATTCACTAAAAGATTTTTAGGATGACCAATTTTTAAAAAACTGACCTTCATTTTTTACCTACATACATAAATAAGTATGTCTATGATACATAAAGACATATTTATATGTATACCCTGTTTGTTATCCACAATTGGAATAAAATAAGACCTTTCTAGAGTTGGTCCTTTTAAGAATTGGTCCTTTTCAGAATTAGGCCTTTTAAGAAATAGGTCTTTTCAGAACTGGGCATTTAGCGAATCAGTCCTTTTAAAAGCAGTTGGCCATTTTAAGAATTAGGCATTTACAGACTAAGCCTTGTATTTCACTTAGAACATTGTGTACAAAGGCCGGTTGGAATTGGAGATACACGCGTTCCTCTATTGTCCGATACACCAAAGCTTTGCTGACCCGCCCCCCACCCTTATGCACACTATCATACTCGCAGCATATTAAAGCTGTATTGTGAAATGGCTACACTATATACAAACTCCGTATTACCTACAAGTCACTACGAAACTAAAATCTCTAACTATCTCTGGCCAAATTACGGAAAAATGTAAGCAAATTATATGTTTGTGTTACGGTGTTGGCCAACTACACTAAAAACCTACATTTTAACATTTGATGGGATATCGACATATATTTACCAAACACCTAGACTCAGAAATACAGATTTCTATGTTCATCGATCGCACAGACGTCTATACTTGTCGGGAATCGAGCTCAAGTTTCGTGGCAAGTTAGAGCGTACGTTTACAGCTCGACCATCGAGACCACTTAAACATGTAACAAATCCTTTTCTAATAAATAAATAAATAAGTCCCCGTGTTGGTCCGGGCTCCTTTGCTAAATGGACCATCTGCCTTCCCGCCAGGCAGCGCGTAAAAGGCGCGCATAGGCTTACCGTCACAAACACCGTGACATCCTACTAGGTGTTAGAGTTTCGCTGCAACTCGCCCGGATTGGTACCACAGTCTTACCTATTTCTGCCGCCATAATGTGCCATAATGACGTGTTTCAGTTCGGAGGGTAAGGTAGCCGGTAAACCAACTTTTGTTCAAGGCTTAACATCCTGGCCTCAGGTTGGCAACGCACCATTCGGTTCCACCTTTGATGTCTCTAGGCGGCGTGAATTTCTTACCATCAGGAAATACGTCTGTTTGTTTGCCTTCCAATATCATAAAAAAACAGCACGTATATTTTCAATAATAAATTATCTTATAATTTCTCACGACAAATTCACAAAAAATAAACTAGATATATAACTTTTTTTATAATAAAATACCCGACCGGGGAATTTCCTAGTGTTTGATATTTATAGCTACTGACACCTGACAGTTTGACAAATTAAAAGTTGTTTTATCTCTTTTTCTGTGCAATTTTCCCAGTTTTTCTCTTTATAAAAACCTTCTTCTGATAATTACTAACACAACTGAAAAATAATTTAGCAAAATGTAATAAAAACTGCTCGTACTCAACCCAAAAAAATAGGTTTTCCACGTGACAAATGAGATAGGTTTAGGGTTCCTGCCCACTTAACTGTATGTAGGACGTGAGCGTTGCACTATTGCAATTACTCCACACATACACACAAAGTGTCACTTAAATTTGATTTTAGTTTTGTCACAAATAATCGACATTGTAAATATAGAGAAATAAGAGAAAACCGGGGCCTATAGACACCATAGATGTTATAGGTGCGTCGCTATTTTATGACCGGGATGTTAAGCTTAATATATGCAAGTGTGCCGGCTACCCTACCCTCAGGACTGGAACATGACACTGAATGGCAGAAGGAATGAGTAAGGCGGTGGATTAATAACAGGACGAGCAGCAGAACGGGGCTCTACCACCAGTGGTCTTACATTTACTCGCCTCTTATGAACTGCCTGGAGGGAGGGCAAATGGTCTATTCTACACACTAGACCCGGACCAACACGGGATACAAAGTTCGCCGGGTCGACTAGTCAAAAAAAAATTAAATATGTTACTCAAACACTCTTTGACCCGTATCAATTCGGACATGTCGGGTTAAGTTTCGTCGCATGACCAGGTGGAAGGGCCGCGATACTTAATAAACACGTTTATGTGAAAAATTACCACGCCATTACGGAATCCGACGTGGACGGTCGTTCTAGAATAATCGGAAATAATAATACTGCCGACATTAACTGACGAATTTAATTATAGATGCGGTGTCGTGAATACAACACGTATCCGAGTTGAAACGATTTTAGTGTATTTCGACGCGAAGCTGTTGTTTCTATAGGGCGAGAATCGAACCGATGAATTTGTGCAGATGTAGTTACGACTAGTACCACCACTTTTTTATGATATTGGAGGCCAAACAAGCAGACGGATTTCCTGGTGGTAAGAAGTTCACGCTGCCTAGAGACGCCAAAAGTGGTAATGGTAACGCACCATTACCACTTAAGGCCGGGGTGTTAGACTTTGAGCAAAAGTATATTTACCGGCTACCTTACCCTCCGAACCGGAACACGTCAACGGAAAGCGTTGGACGTTATGGCGGCTGGAATACATAAGATGGTGGTACAAATCCGGCCGAGTCGCTGCGAAACTCTACCACCAAGGCCGATGTCACGGTATTAGTGACGGTACGCCTGTGCCCGTCTTTTACGAGCTGCCTGGCAGGAATGCAAAAGTTCCTTTCTGCGAAGGAGCCCGGACCAACACGGGGAATGACCACTTCATCTATTCTCGCCAAAATAACGTCAGTGTTCGTCATTGCTGCCTCTGATCGAAGTGTGAAGTATAAAGAGTACTAACGACACTTCGATCAGAGGTAGCGCACATTAAACATGTTAAATGTTCAAATATACCATGTCATCAGGAAACCCATCTGTGTTTTCGCCTTGTGATAACAAATAACCAGTAGATTATAGAATTTCTAGTGGACTGTGTTTTAAGAAGTGGTGGCAGGACTACGCGACGGTGTAAAGAGATACGCGCGACGATCTAATACTTAAGAATAATAAAACAGTAATAAAACTAAATCTACACATGAAATATTAAAAAAATATATATTGCTGCATATTGTATTAAGGAAAACGAACCAAAGCGAAGGTTACTATAATGTTTGTCGATTTATGTTTGTTCACTTTTAACGCAACAACGACTAAACTAATTTTTACGAAATTATCTCCAGCAGTAGTTTATAGTCCGGGTCAAAATTTATGATAACTTTTCGTTCGTGAAAATATTTCGCTCTGAACATTAACCGCATAAAGACACTTTAACGTGTGTCGCGGGCTACATCTATTAATTAATAAATAGACTTAAAATTTAAACTATGTAAGAAAGGAACTACCTTAAAATCTATCGGGCAGTTCGTTTGTGTAACATGAATTATACAAAATCAACTGACTTTCTAATCAGTAATATCCGTATGGTAAACATTTCTTTTGTAATCCGCGTTTACGTTTACCGAGAGGTCCGGTTCGATTACTGACGAGTCCAAACATATGTGTGATGAACATTTAGGTGTCAGTATTCCTGAGTCTCGGTGAGTTTATTAAATTTATTTCAGTATTAATTTAATATTTCTGTGTATTAATATCGTCAACTAGCAACCATAACATAAGCATATAATTTGGTTACTTGGAAGTTTGGATTCAATTTGTGAAATTTCTCCAGGGATATTTATTTATTTACTAGAGGTTGCCCGCGACTGTACTTATGCTTTGAAGTAACATTTTGCAGTAAGTGATGGGAACAAAAGATTTTTCCGAAGTAAAAGGTATCCGAAATGTTTTAACGGTTGGTAAAAATTCGTTAGTAGTTTTGCTTGAAAAGTAAGGAAACAGATAAACTGACAAAAGATTTTAATAACCCTCGTTTTGGGTTATGTACCTATCCTGTAAACAACATACAGCAATAATTGTTCTAAGTTTAAACATATATTGAATTTCAAATTGAATTAAATTACGCTACACACAAACACAAAGAAGAAAATGTTAATCAGGAAAAACTTAAATAATATCAGCTATTATTGACCCATTAAAACCTCCAGGTATCACCAAACCATTTACCCATATCTCATTTCTTTCCTCTTTGGTATTATTAAAAAAAAATCAAAAACAAAAAGATTACCATGCATATATACGAGATTTGTCGACAGTCGGTATCTTATACCTTACCTAAGAAGAAAGAAATAAATATTAGTATGCTGTATAAACATTTTCGAGAGGAATAAATATTAAACGAAATTTTACCATTACTTCTCGTGTGAATGAGTAAAGAACTCACATTAGCGGGAGAATCCGAGGGCAAAAGCAACCAGTGTCACGTATCTTTTAGATAATGTGGCCGATGCAATTAGTTTGATTACATCATAGCCGTATTGCGTGTTACGATGGGATATAAAATTCCAATACAAATAACAGACAGTGTCTTGTATTGTTTAGCTAGCTAGTTTAAAAAAAATAAAGTTATTTTTAAAACTAAGCCGATTTAATTGAAATTTGGCTAACATTTAATGTTCTACAATGTCATTACAACATATTTTATATAATGCGCCAGCAAACACAGACACACGGAAAAAAATTAGACAATAATAAAATAAAACTTCTAGAACTGAATTATTTTTATATGGTTTTTACTGCTTCAGGGTATCCTTGAAATAATAAAAACTAGATAAAAATAGGTTTACCATAGAATATGAAAAATTTATCAAAAACTGCACCTTTTATTACGTAATAAGACATCGCAAAAGCTGACGGCTCTTCTGATGGAAAGAGACGACCGTGGCCGTTAGACACCATAGATGTTATATGCCTTGAGTATTAGGCCATTGTAAGTTTACCAGCTACGTAACCCACCAGGACGGATCATAAGTCGATGGATCCATATCCGAACGAGTTGCTCCAAAGGATGAATTGCTCCACCAGACAAGATACTTCACCACGTGTCTTTTTGGTATTGAAAAGCAAATGGTCGATTCTACACAGGAGATCCGGAGCATTACGGATAAAATCCTAAGCATCTATGGTATCTACAGGCCACAGATGTACCAACAGGAGAGTGGAGCGCTTGTTCGCTGTCAGGCTAAGCGCCCACTACCATTGTCGCAGCCAGGCTATTTTTAACTATTCTTATAATCTCTATTATTTTTTGAGATTATGCATATATCAAATTTCATAAAAATCAGTCAAGCAATTTAGCCTTGAAAAAGTAGCAGGCACACATACTTTCCTACACATAATTTTGCAGACGTCATGCCGAGTACAGACTGAGCAAACCGAAGTATTCGCCCTCTTTCGGTTTTGCAAACAAACGAAAGAGACGGAAGGTTAGCTGTTGTTTTCATGGTCGGTGCCCGGCATTAGACACAACCTTTTTTATTTAAGTATAAATAAGTTTTACGAATTACTTAAAATATAAATTAGAAATGTATCGTGATATTTTAAATTTCTAACTTAGCCGGAGTAATAATTGCGCTATTTAAAAATTCAAGATTACAACTAAATGGAAACTTAGTTCCATAAAACAAAAGGAAACTGACATTTAAAATAAGCATAAATTAGCACGTGATTATCGCAGTTAGCTGTTTATACTTAAGGGGGCGTTACCGAGCAAACTCCTCATACAAACGAAATTCATTTTCATCCATAGTTGTAACACAAAATTTGTCCATATTTTAAATTGATAATCGGATGATTTGGATATAGAATTTTACTAGGGATCTGTGTCATTATTTATGCTTAAAAGACGTTTTAATACGTCTTAAGTTTTAATAGGTCTTAAGTTAAACAAACCATCGACTATGGAGAAATTTGTTGCGAATAGGGGACTTGACAAGTCACTCATTTACGAAAAAGTTCAACTGTTTGAAGAGATTTTAGTTAAACATTGAATCAATCGAACTGAGAAGTAAGATCTAAGTCCTGTTCTAATTAAGTATTTAAAGCCAAATGTCAAATTTACTCTACTTGTAATCCTGTAGATTTTTATTACAAATTCGGCCCATTTAATAATATTAGGGAGCATGTGAGGAAACAATGGTTAAACGTCGAGATCGACGAGGACTATTTGAATATTTTCAGCGTAGAAAGAATTGCATTTCAGACATATTTTTCAAGTTTTATTCCTTTTTTTGTCATAAAAATTTTAGAGTTTCAAATAAAACGATTATTATGTTATTGCAAATTAAACACACATTATACATATAAATTATGCTAGAGGTATGTAAATAATTATTGAGAATAATTCAGAAAGATTACAAGTTTTCATAAATAATTTTCTAAATTAAGGCATTTATCTAAAACATTTAACCTTTCATTGCATCCAGTGAAACTATTACCCTATGAATGCTCACAATAGAAAAGAAATAGTAAGAAGAATAGCAGAAATCGACTTAGTAGCGAAATTTAATCATACTGCAGTCGTAACGTTAAATTTCCCGAAGCTTGACACCGCCGGCGTCTTAAGCTATGAAATCGAGTCATTACTTAAACTAGTTGTTTTATTGTAGTTTAAACTGTATGCTCACCTATCGTAGAGTCGAGAACTGCCTGTGCCGCCTGTTCCTCGCCAATCGGCGTTTTAAGGCATATTTTCTTGAGTTTCATCGCGACCGGTGAGTCTTCTGACTGGGCCACTGTAACGCAAACTTAGTGTTAACAAATACAACACAATATCATTGAGGTTGAATCGAACATATGTAAAATCAATCTGTATGTTTATTAAATTATTTTCGTAATAGTTTATTACACATAAAACAAAGTATAGGTATTGTCTTATAAATTAACACGGGATAGTGTTTAACCTGGTATAATAGTATTTATTAGTACTTTACTACACGTTTACTAATAAAACGGATAGTAACAATGAAAATACCAAACAAGTGAGTTTAGTAGGTATAATTTCATGTTGAAAAGAAAAATCTCTTATGCTACAAATATATACAAACAAATAATATATTATATTATTAATTATTATATAATATATTATATTATTAATACATCTGAAATCACATAAAAAATGGAAATGAATAGAGCAAAAACAAAAATTATGATAAACACTTGAAGTTATCAAAATAAATTATTGCATTATTTAGAACATTAAATAATTTTTTTTGGAAAACTTATTGGGTGCAACAGAAATATTAATGAGTAAGAAGTAGAAAGTAGAGTCAAATAATAGATAAGTGGATAATGTATTGGAGCTTAAAAGTGATATTTTAAACTAATATACCTATAAATGTGAAATAAAAGAAGGTAACGAACAAGTGCCTGAGGCCATCCAGCCATGTATTTACCAACGAAACGACAACTAATATAATCATATTATGTCAGATAGGGATGGAGAGAAGTATCTGAATATAGGAAAAAGAAACAAAAAATAAACCATTCCATTCCAAAACAAAAATCAATTGGTGCTTTTAAACACGCTCCAGAACTAAAATATCGCCTTTGTGGTCTAGTGGTCCGGGTGTTGGACTTGACTACATGAGGTCCCGGGTTCGAATCCCGGGTAGGACAACAAAAAGAAAATTGGATTTTTCCAATTTTCTAAGTAAAAAAAAATGTTGGTCGGGATTGGAAATGTGCCCGGTTGGCGATAGGCTTGCCACCTATCACATTGTGGGACTTAGTGTCTCCGGCTAGTCGTGGGTGCCTTGGTTGTACCTCTGCCTATCTCTTCGGGGATATGGGCGTGAAGATACAGAACTAAAATGGATAAGGGCGGGACACGCATTTCTGCCCAGAGACAAAAAGTGGACCACAATCATCACATCGTGATCTGGAAATACGCTGTAGAGGCCGTTCCTATGCACGTAGTAGTGATGACGTAAAGAAAATAGCGCAACTACAATTGCCGCAGACAGACAAGATCGTAAAAAAAGACAAGTAGCAAACATTGAAGAAGTCCTTCACCTGAGTGAAGTTCCTAACCGTTTACACTTTAATTTTGTTAAGGCATTAGCGAACAAGTACACGGGTCTCTCCAGATACCTAGTAAGAGACAACATTGACCAATCGACACCACAAATGTTATAGATGAGTTGCTGTCTTTTATAAAGTGTTAGTCCGGGCTCCTTTGCAGAGTTATAGACCATCAGCCTTCCTGTCGTGCAGCTTGTATAAGGCGAGCATAGGCTTACCGTCACTAACACCGTCATCTGACTAAGTGGTAGGGGGTTTCGCAGTGACTCGCCCGGAACACCGCCTTACCTATTCCTGCCGCCATAACGTCAGTGCTTGACGTTGAAGTGTTCCAGTCAAGAGGAACAGGCAGCCGGTAAACTTACTTTTGTCCGAGCCCTAACATTCCGGTCTCAAGTTGGCACCGCACCGTTACCATCTTTGGTGTATCTAGGCGGCGTGAATTTCTTACCACCAGAAAATGTGTCTGCTTATGTGCTTTTTGCAGAAGCTTACGAGGTCGGGGAAAAATCATTCCATACATGCGTATACTATATGTACTTGTGATCTGACAAGTGGTAGGTAGGGGTATGTTACGTTTATGACCATGAAGGGTACGTCTACGGACACGAGCGACAGAGAACCTGGCGAGCCTCGAGGGACGAGAGTCGAGGTTCTTATTAAAAATGCATCGACGTACACTTATTTGCGATCGTAGAACTTTTTTTAGTTTTGATTGCCTCTTTGGCTGAGCAGTTACCGAACAAGCCCAGCGCCACCGCTCATCCGTGAGGTTGGGGTTTTGTTTACCGACGGGGGCTGATATTTGGGTGATGAACATTTAAATATCTTTATTTCCGCGTCTGGATGTCTATCAAATTTATTTCAGTATCTACTAAAGTATTTCTATGTATTAGTATAGTTGACGGACATTCACAACAAAAGCATATAATTTGCTTACTTTGGGTTTAGATTCAATTTGTATAACTTGCCCAGGGATTTTATTTGGTATAACAATGTTTAGAAAGAAGCCTTTGTATGCAAACGGATTCATAATCAGGGATAAAAACGACCATTAAAAATTGGATCCATGTTTTCGCGACCCATTTTTAGGAAGAATTAACTAGTTAAACATGATTATGTTAACTAATAGGATTCATTTTGCTTATATTTTTGTGTTAAATAGCGACCATGAACGTTACAGGTGAGTCGCTGTCCTGAGTTCTTGGGATGTTAGATTTATTGAGCAAGTGTATCGACAACCACAGCCGCGTGCGGGACCGAAACATGACTCGTCATTATGGCGGTAGGAATAGATAAGGTGGTGGATCCCTAAATTAATTACTAATTAGACCACTGGTGGTACTGACCCATTAAAACATATGCTTGACTCGTACGACAGCAAATCAGATGATACAATAATGTTAAATTATTCGTCTTAGGCTTAACATAATGACATGCCTGTACATCTACAATCTGATGTGCCATATGAAAATTTTGTATGTGGTAACCCTAAGTCTGATACGGTTATGCCTCAAGTGTACGTCGTTCGTTTGTAATGGCCGTGTATTGTCGGTAGTGTGTCGCGGCGGTTATCGCTACGTCACGGGCAGGTGCAAGCGTTGCACGCTGCGCCGGGCGGAGGCTGCCACCGCCCCCGCACCCCCACCCCCCACCCCGCACACGCCATCTTAACAAATCGATAGGATATGACTGTTCTCGACTTCGCGGTAGCGACATTTGGGCGCGGACCGAATGACCCCCCTGCCTTGATTGTATAATCCTTAGCAAATTAAATATGGCCAAACGGGCCGGCCGCGCTTGCTCGTATTGAACGAAAGTAGTAAACGTTACATGCTCACGGAGTTTCTATAAGAAGCTTCACATTGACCTAGTTTCAATGATAAAATACCGTCGCAATTGTTAACCTATACAGTATACACGAAACAGCACGCTTACATACAAATTCATGCTCTTGAGAGCTTATTTTTTTCTCATGTTAAAACAACAAGCAGGCGGGTGTCCTAAAGGTAAGAGATAACGTTATATAAGAATTACGTTGCCCGGGACTGGATATGTGCCCGGTTGACGATAGGCTTGCCACCTATCACATTGTGGGACTTACGGCCAATGTTAATAACATTTCTCTAAAGATGGATTTCAAGCAATCTAGATAGCTGCGTATCCGCCGGTCTATCCTATACCTAATTGCCATATTTATCATGTCTACAGATATGTTATTGGCAAGCGATAACATAAAAATGGATCATAATATCAATCTTGGACAGCAATTTTTGGATTAGTATTGATTATTAATATTGGCCGTTAGTGTCTTCGGCTAGTCGTGGGTGCCTTGGTAGTGCCTCTGCCTACACCTGAAGATACATTAAAATAAGCTGCATTTGGTACTCGAATTCGTGTAAAGAAATAAGTTCCTTTTCTATGTTAAGTCTAAAATTATAAAATACGCTGTGAAATGCTTGAACTGAGACAATAAATATATAAAGAATAAAACTAAAATTTAAAATGTTCAATAACTCCCAACGATATCTACAAGTAATGTAGCCAGCTAAGAACCATCTGAATCACATTAGCCTTCAAAC
>NJDC01001431.1:357582-373324 GCA_002245475.1 Calephelis virginiensis
CATTAAAATAAGCTGCATTTGGTACTCGAATTCGTGTAAAGAAATAAGTTCATTTTCTATGTTAAGTCTAAAATTATAAAATACGCTGTGAAATGCTTGAACTGAGACTATAAATATATAAAGAATAAAACTAAAATTTAAAATGTTCAATAACTCCCAACGATATCTACAAGTAATGTAGCCAGATAAGAACCATCTGAATCACATTAGCCTTCAAACAATTAATAACCGCATCGAAATCGATTCATCCGATCAAAAGTTATAATGCCACAGACGGATGGACCCGTCAAACTTATAACACGAGGGGTGTTGCTTAGGTGGTTAAAAATTAGCATCTTAACAAAGTTTCATTTGTCAGATCATCCTTAACTTCACTTGTGCTAAGCCGATCACAATGACGCATGTTATTTCTAAATATTAAAACTCCTTTCATGATTTTCATGATCGGTCCAATGCTTTCAGAGTAAGTCGATAATCCATATCGAAAGCAGACTTGTCTCTCCTTTTTATAATTATCTTATTTGAATAGCAAAGAAAAATAGACACAACATACAAAGGTTGTAATATTAATATTCTTCAATGGTACTAAACCATTCGTCTATTTGGTGGACGTGAAGTAGACAGGTTTCATTCTTCTCGAGTGTTGCTTGCAAAAGTGCACTTGCACCCGACCCGTTTCAGTTTCGTTGAATACATTATACAGGTTGTTACAAAACCCCCCTCTCCCCCGTGTGTGCAATTTCGACTAGCACTTGACCAAGTGGTTTTATCATAACACAGATATATAATGACAAGGGCAGGTTATTAAAGGCAGCTCGTAGAGGCGAGAAAAGGTTAAATGAGTCAGTACCAACAAGACCACTGGTTCCCGGGAGAGTGCTGCATCTCGTCCGAATCCACCGCCTTGTCTATTTCTGTCGCAATATGTTCCAGTCCGGAGGGTAGGGTTGCCGGTAGACTTGCACAATTGGTTGGTTGGTTCATCTCGGTTACAATACAACTACGCACCTACAACATCTATGGTGTGTATAGGCCAAGTTTATCTCTTACCATTAGGAGAGCGCTATGTCATCAGATTAAAAAAAACGACGGCTTTGTTCTCTGGGAGTGCCGGCAGAAGTGAAAACTTGAATATTAACGTTGTGCATTTTTGATATTTTGGAATGATTAGGGAATAATTTTGCACGAATTGCTTTAATTATTAGTATAAAAGTACTATCATTTATATGGTAAAATACAATATTCATTTATTGTGCTATAGTACACAAACATGACAACACGAACATTCACGCAAGGGCCTTGCGCCGTCTTACGAATTTTCGATCAGTTCACGTGTCCTGAAGAGAGTTTAGAAGTTTTTACCCATTGCAAAAAAAGTGCGCAACCCCGCTAAAAAGAAATTTTCACTTCAAAAATATTGAAAAACGTATTTCATAAGTTGGAACACAAAGTAAGTCGTTGTGGCATGCACATCGTACGTAAAACGTACGTCCATTGAGACCAGTGTTGCCAGGTCAGATTTGTAAATTTACAGTGTTTTGGACATCAAAATACAGTAGTTTGATATAAAAATACAGTAAATTGGAAAATTTAATACAGTGATTTACAGTAAACAAAAGTAAAATAAATATTAGTCAATATCCGTTTCACTCTGAAATATCATAATTTTTTTCAGAGAAAGCTACAATCGTTAGGTACAAAATTTACAAAAATGGTGGCATTGTGGCTTTAAAAAGATGTTCTGCTGACGAACTATGATCTGTGTTGTCGCTTTTGTTGTCTGTGTTATCGCCTTTGTGGTCTAGCGGTCCGACGTTGGACTTGAATGCTTTAGGTCCCAGCTTTAGAAAAAAAATATTTTCAATTTTCTAATAAAAAAAAACGTTACCCGGGATTTGATATCTGCCCGGTTAGCAATAGGTTTGCCACGGTCTATCACATTGTGGGACAGTGTCTTTGACTAGTCGTGAGTGCCCTGTGGGGCTATTCAGTATATTTTTTGTGATGATCACTGGGTAAAGTGTACATCAAACAGCTCTCAAATGACATATTATGACAATTTTTATTGGTCACTAGAAATAGCAAATATAAAAAAACGTCATTTGACACCTATTTGATGTACACTTTACCCAGTGATTTGTGCCTCTGCCTATTTCTGCGTGGATATGGTCGTAAAGATACTCACTCACTCGCACTCAAATTGTGGTAACTTAAATTATAACTTGTGACTTATACTCGGATATCCGTAAAGTTACAAAATGGTTACAAAACTACTTTACAGACTACATTCCAAACAATATATACAAAAACCATAGATTTGCTTTTGGTCGAAATAATTGTCTATTGTCTTTTGCCAGATAGTCACAGAGACACCATTCAAAGATTCCATTTTGGGGGATTTCCCGATCATTATGTATGAGAGTTAGAGCATAATTGCGTTTCGTTTTAAGTAGACAGATGTATCGTTTTTAAATATTAACTTAATACAGTAAATTTCATACACTGTATTTTTGTGATACAGAATACAGTAAAACGGGAAAAAAGCAGCAAAATTACAGCGAATCTGCTGTAATTACAGTGAACCTGGCATCACTGATTGAGACGGAAGTGTGCTGCCGAGACGCTGAGTGGATTACGAGTGTAGTTCCCCAAACGTTGTTGACCTTCTCAGACGCAATGCCTACTCCACTGCTCGAGCGGTCAGCGATCGACGTGTGCGTAAAATAATATGAGCAAATATTTGATCCGACAAGTTGAAAGTAAAAATGTTCATTCTAGTGTACTAGTACACCTAGAATAATGGATATCACACTATTGGAATATATCCCACGTGAGTGGTGGTGACTTTATTAAATTTTGGTTAAATCATATACATAATATACAAATTCAACTCACAATCACTTAAACTTCGTTGCTAGAGAATTTCACATGTATGGGGTTCAACTATAATTTAAGCATCGATAACAATATTTATGTACTACCTAAACCGACAGATGCTGTCCTGTCCTAACTATGAAATTATTTTTATATGAACAATTTCCAGACTATAAATAACAGAACAAAATAAGAAGAGATTCATTTTAGCATATAAGAAAATGAGTCGTAGTGACGTGCATATTGTACGCACGATGTACGTACATTGAGACCAACGTACGCCACCGAGACACCGAAAAGATTACGAGTACAGTTCCAAAAACGTTGTTGACCTTCTAAGACCGAATGCTTACTCGATATTCGACTACTCGAACAGAGATCGCCGTCTGCGTAAAAATATTATTTTACTCATATTCGATCAGCAAGTTCTGTCCGATATTTTTCATGTCTATAGGAACTTTCCATGCAAGAGTTCGGCTTTCATTTGACCACAAATCGATTATATAAACATAAATTATATTAAGAATAACTAATCAAAGGCTAACAAAAAGGATTAAGGTAATTTTTGTGTCTCCCAAACGTTTTGACCTTCTCAGACATAATGCTTACACGACTACTTTATCAGACGTTAAGAGTCAAATTCGAGCGACTTCTGATTTTATAATACCTTCCATAAAATACGATATTGCTCATTATCCCTGTTGAGGTAGGAGGAGAAGTAGTAACATACTATGCGTTCATTGAGAGGAAAGTGTGCCGACGAGACGCCGACAGGATTACGAGCACGTGTATATTGTTCAAACATTGTTATCCTTCTCAGACGCATAGATTTTATATTATTACTCGGCCACGAACAAAGGTTTGCTTGTGTATGAATTCGTCTTTCTCAAGCATTTTTTTGTAGGAATGTGTGAAGATTTTCCAATATAAACCATAATTGTTTATTGTATATATATCAGACGATGTATATACAATAAATAATTACGGTATTGTTATATTACTCTCAACAGCACATAGTCCTTAGTATATGCAATTAAATGATAAACATACCGGCTTTAAGAGGTAAGTCACATTTCGAAGTGTTTTTTTAATAATTTCATTAATACCACAATATGAGTATCAAAAGCAAAGGCTTACCATATGGAATCTAAAAAGACACCCGTGCACTCCACTTTCGTAATAATAACATCAAGTTATGTACTTATTGAAAATACGCTAATTTTAACGGTATTTATGTAAAAACTTAATAGGAACCATTAACTATAGGAACGGATATTCGCTTCGGCTGTTTACTTCCGTCAGCTAATTACAAGAAACTCGATGTACATGTAACTTTCTCTATATGCGATAACGTTACAAAATGAAACAAAATATATTGTGCTAGCATTTGTCAGTGGCTTCGCTCCTAGTTTATACACAATACACTAATATTTACACTAATATTATGAATGGGAAAATATGCCTAGTTGGTTTATGGAATGAATGTTAGGTGTTCACCCGCGACTTCGCCAGCGTCCCCCTATTACAGTTCTTTAAAGGTTGATTTTTGAAAAAGAGCAGCCTAGGCTTGAACTCAGGTTCGGTTTAGCCGTGAGAGTGCAAACATACACATTTTCCTATTTATAACATTAATATGATGAATCCATGAAGTCCCGGGTTCGATCCAGGTCAGGCAACAAAGAGAAAGTATTTTCTTTTTCAATTTTCAAGTAAAACTACGTTGCTCGGAAATGTGCCTAGTTGGCGATAGGTTTACCATCTATCATATTACGTTTTCGGCTAGGCTTGGGTGCTCTGGTTGTACCTCTAACCCTTCAAGGAATCGGGCATGAAGATACCATATTTATACGAAACTTACTGTTGCCCGCGACACTTTTCGTGGGTAGTGATGGAAATGAAAGATTTTTCTGCAGTATATATCCTAAATTTTGACCTAAGCTACTATCAGTCTACACGAAATTTAGTAGCTTTTGCAAGAAAAGTGAACAGGCAAACCGACAAAAATTTTAAACCATTGTTTTCGGTTCCGTATCATGTAACTGATTTAAAAAATGTTTGATTTAGTTTTAGTACTGTTTTATTATCTGTACCCTATAGGTATAGGTATAGGTAGGTATCTATATAAGCCACACGTTACCTGACTCAAGACCTGCCAATTGAAAAAAAAAATTAGGAGAGCCTAAGTCATAAAAGCCTGTCGGTATCAAACAGTTACGCCCAATCTTTACTCGCTGCTCATTATTCTCAAAATATGTGGGAATGTTTCAAATTTTCAATCACATTAATTATTCTTGTACTCGTACTTAGATCGTATTTTTTGGTTTAGAGTTTCATTTTAACACGACTATCAGTGTGAAACAAACACAAAACCAGTTTCTTGTAATAATTATAAATTACTAGCCGACCTGGCGAACTTGGTACAACTTTACATTGATAACAACCTCCTGACAACCTGTATAGGAAAAAATAAAATATTATTTTTCCTATTTTCCGTGCAATTCATAAGAACCTTCTCCTGACAATAACCAACACAACAAAAAAAAAGAATTAGCAAAATAGGTTAGTTCATGCGTAATGCGATGACCACGCGAAATGGGGATAAATTAGTATACATACACTAGCCGACCTGGCGAACTTCGTATCGCTTGACATTAATAGCTACTAACAGTTTGCATGGATTGAAGTATTGTTTTTCCCATTTTCCCTGCAATATTCCCGTTCTTTCTTTATGTACCTTCTCCTGACACTACCAAAAAAGAATCAGCGAAATTTGTCCATTCGCTCATGCGTGATGCGATGGCAGCCCGAAACGGGGATTCATTTTTATATGTACCTATAAATAAAAAATAAATAGGTATATAGATTGAGACCTCAGACACCGTCATGTACAGTCGCTGACAGTTGTCTTCATCACTTACTTAGTTTCCATACATCTGGCACCATCGCGTAACCTCCATTACTTTACTGTCTCACCCATTGAAACAATGCATGAAGTCAAACAGATCGGAGCCTCCATCACGAACGTCTATTATGATCGAATAGTAAATCGAATTTTCCATTGTAGTTTACAAGGTGGTATCCTAAAATTATATTATTCAAGCAAACTCACTACAAGCACGTATATTTTTAACCGACTCCAAAAAATATCTGTTTCTCAGTTTGGCTGTTTATTTTTCATTCACTACCTATTTTTTAAGTGTTTGTTACGCGATTACTCGACCAATTACGAACCGATTTTGATTATTATTTTTTGAAAAGGTAGGTCACGATTCCGAGGTATTCCATATAAATTTTATTAAAACTCGACTAGTGGTTTTTGAGTTATGTACTCTATAATCTATAATTTTTTGTTTATTTGGAGGGGTCGTCAACGTCAAAAATGTTTTTTTTTTTTAATGATATTGGAAGGCAAACAAGCACACGGATTTCCTGATGGAAAGAAATTCACGCCGCCTAGAGACACCAAAGGTGGCAATGGTGCGTTGCCAAACTGAGGCCGGGATGTTAGGCCTCGAGCAAAAGTAAGTTTACTGGCTACCTTACCCTCCAAACCAGAACACGTCATGACGTTAGGACATGAGGAATAGGTAAGGCGGTGGTACCAATCCGGGTGAGTCGCTGCGAAACTCTACCACCTAATCAGATGTCACGGTGTTAGTGACGGTAAGCCTGCGCTCGCCTTTTACGAGCTGCCTGGCAGGAATGCAGATGGTCTATTCTGCAAAGGAGCCCGGACCAACACGGGGAAGATATTCAATATTAAGTATAACTCAAAACTACTAGTAGGAGATTGATACAATTTTTGTAGGACCATTTCGGAACCATTAGCTACTTACGAAAAAATAATTATCCAAACACGAGGTGGTAGTTAATGAAATATTTGTTAGTCGTTACCTACTGCAATTAATTATTATCGAAAGTGTATTATATTCCAACAGATGTTTAACATTCGACATAAAAAATAATTCAGGTTTAAAAATCCGACTTCCTAACCGATCATATTACTGTTAACGCAAGAGGCTTAACACTCCAGCCTAAGTTTGGCGTCGCAATATTTGACAGCTACAAGCGATGTTTATTTTTAAGCAACTGCAAAAAAGAGGCTATCAATGCGACTTTATGTTTTTTTTTTGTATGATTGTTGCGCGATTACACTGCCAATAAAAAGCTTAGATTATGATGGTTATATTTTGTAGAGGGAGGTAGGTCATGATTTCGGGCTTCTTTAACAGCAATGTCGTCGACAAAGATGAAAATGCTTTATAAAGTATTAGTGGAATATTGATAAAATTTACGTGGAATCACTAGCTATCTTACGAAAAAAGAATGGTCTGATCGTAGCAATGAGTTTTAAGATAAACTTTCGATCTTCTTATTTCTACAATTTTCCCGAAGGATGACTTACTAAGTTTTGCAAACATTTTGTAGGTTTACGAGAGATTTATCTCTACACGTTTTGTGAACGGTGTTTTTTTTAATATCTATTTGCATCATCCTGGCGTACCTTGACTGAAGCCTAATTTATCGGAGTAAATCATAGTTCGTAATCATGACTAAATCTGAGTATATCATGCAGTAGGTATATAATGAAAAAAAAAACACACTGAGCACAGATGGAAACGTACTTAGAACTTTCGAGATATGTACCTATTCGTTATCGATAGGTGATCATGCTAGTAGCTCGGATGGATGCGGTGGGTTCATCGACCCCTTGCCCCGTCCCCCGCGGTCTCACTTTCGATGCGCCCGCGGCGGCTCAGCGCTGGTCCGCGACACACGTGCCGCGTAGTTCACGTGACGTCACCGCACCACTCGACAGAGCGTGGAGGCGTTTGTGCTGCTCATTAGGACAGGCATGGGAACCGTGTTAGCATAACCTCTGCCACTAGCACACTAAACTCAATGTCAGGGCGAAACTGAAATGGCTAACAATCTTCACCTTAAACTCCGGAGTTCATTCATATATTTTCAGTCACAATAAAGCCTGCTGCATACATTCGGAATTCTGTGTAGAAATAATGTCGAACTAGAAATAATGTGTGGTTGGTCCATAGTTTTGTATGAATTTGCTGCAATTCATACAAAACTATGGACCAACTACATGTATCAGGAATTTTTCGTACGAAGTTCGTATGAATTTTTCGTTTTGATTTTACTTCACGGAATTCCAAAACAAAATGTCTGTGGCGGCCCTAAGTTTGTAGCAGCCTTTTATGTAGAAGCCGAGAACAATTTCTATAGATAATCCATACTAACATTAAAAATGCGAAAGCCTGTCTGGCTGTTGGTCTTTCACGGCTAAACCGCTACATCGATTGTAATGAAATTTTATAGGCAAAGACCGAGTTCAAACATAGGCTACTTTTTTTCAAAAATCAACCACCTATAGACTATTACGGGGATGAAATTTTATATGAATATTCTACACTGACGAAGTCGCGGGTAAACCTAATAATTCGTTATATTTCCACCAGGGCTACCTATCGCCCATAAAATTAAACTCACTCATAGAAGTTTCGGCTTAAGGTCAGTTACTAATAAGGCTACGTCTGTTGTAGGATAAAAGTTTCTATCACAAAATAGTTAACATCTATATATACATAACGAAAATGAAGGAGAAGTTTGCACGCCGCAAGAATCAAAGATTAATAAAAACTATCAATGGGCTAAGTTTAGACGTAACCAACCGTGTTATTTCGACTCAATAAACAAAAAGAAAAACAGCCAAGCGTAAGTGATACTACCACATTAAATGTTCCATTTGAAACACGTAATATAGTGAATGTGTTCGACTCAATAAACAAAAAAAAAATAGGCAAGCGTGAGTGATACTAGCACATTAAAGATTCCATTGGAAATACGTTAAGTATAAGTTCTAATGACCATGTTACATTAGGGTATGGAAAAACTTGTTTAGTCCTAATTTTAAGTAGACTTAAGTCTTCACTGTCTTTATAATAAACATAGACTGAAGTATATTAAGTTTTAAGTTAACATTACAGTCTGTATTAGAATGTGGTAAAGACTACAATGGTCATAAACTTACATTATTTTAATGTATCTATACTAATAATATAAAGAGGAAATGTTTGATTTTTTTTGTTTGAAATGAATAGGCTCCGAAACTTCTGGATCGATTTCAAAAAATCTTTCACCCTTAGAATGCTGCATTATCCCTGAGTGATAGTTTTATCAAAATCGGTGCAGTAAAAGCCAAGTTACGCAGACGAAACTGCGTGAAACTGCTAGTGTCTAATATTTTGGTCTCTAAATCTTAAACCGATTTTTGCAGATTGATAACATTTTTAAGAGATCTATCCAACGACATCGTAGCCTGAGCAGTTATGTGTGATGTGTGTCTATTATGAATAATGGGATAGACATGAAAGAAAAAAAATGTATTAATATATAGGACAAGATATGCTTATATAAAAAAATGCTTGACTTTATAATAATTTTTATATTTTGTAGGTACTCAATACGTATCTATCACTAATATTTAACTCTTATCTCTATGTATGGCTTATTAAAGTACCACATGAACCTAACACATACCAGCAGTGTCTAAGCTAAGCTACCGACAGACCGATGGACGGACATATCGAAACTATAAGGGTTCCTAGTTAACCATGGAACCCTAAAAACGAAACCAAAGAAATGCAAGAAGACTTACTGCCGGCGGAGGGTTTGGTATTAAACAGTAAATAACTTTTCATTAGTATGTACTAATCATACGAATACATATGTATCTTATTAGGATATTCTTATGTTCACAACGTCCTAATGAAATACGAAATATTAATCAAACCCTGACAAAAATTATGTAAGTTTAAAATGTGTATTGTCAGATAAACAATAATAATTTCTTAGCAGCGTAAGAAATATCTACTAGCGACCCGCCCCGGTTTCACACGGCTATAAAATAAACATATAAGCTTTTTTCATCAAATCACTTTATCGTTTAGAAAAACCACATCACAATCTCTTGCGTAGTCTTAAAGATTTAAGCATACAAAGGGGCATAGGGATAGAGGAAGCGACTTTGCTTATAGTGTGATGCCACTAACAGATTATTTGATAACCTGAATGATTTTCAGGTATCCTATAAATAAATAAATATTTCTGGACAAATAACGCAAATTGAATCTAAATAACCATGTGTTATGTGTATTAGTCAACGATACTAATACTCTGAAATACTTAAATAAATTTGACAAAGACACCCAGCCCCAGAATTGCAAACATCTAAACGTTAATCACACAAATGCATGGTTCCGTCGGGAATCGAACCTCAGCATTGCGGTTGGTCGTTGATGTTAGGCGTATACGTCAACCGCTCAACGGTGTCGTCGGAAGAAGTAAATAACTAATTACAGCTAGTTAAAAATGTACATACATTATACACATATTACGTACATGTTTCTTGACAGTTGCATACATTTTTTTTCTAGAAGGTTTAGAAAGATTCTAGGTCAACAGGAAGTAAATTGGCTGTCGTATCACACTCAAGCTAGACGCAGAAGGAAAGTGCGAAAAGTAACACAAAGGTGTGAATAGTCTATCCCAACGTGTATAGACAGTATAACGTATTTTTGTAGAATATGGTTAAGTCCGCCAATAAAAGTATTATCGATTTTCATATGTGGTACCTACTTACATATGAAATCGGCGTTTTGTACGGAACAAAAATCGAATATTTTTTATTACATTTGTTTAATTTTTTTTTACGATATTGGAAGGCAAACAAGCAGACGCATTTCCTGGTGGTAAGAGATTCTCGCCGCCTAGATACACCAAAGGTAATGGCGCGTTGCCACCCTTAGGCGGGTATGTTAGCAAAAGTAGGTTTACCGGCTACCTTACCCCTTGAACCGGAACACGTCATGACGTTATGGCGGCAGGAATAGGTAAGGCGGTGGAACCAATCCGGACGAGTCGCTGTGAAACTACACCATATAGTATTTTTTTTTATGATATTGGAAGGCAAACAAGCAGACGGATTTCCTGATGGTGAAAAAATCGCGCCGCCTATAGACACCAAAGGTGGTAATAGTGCGTTGCCAACCTGAGGCTGGGATGTTAGAGTAAAAGTAAGTTTACCGGCTACCTTACCCTCCACACCGGGACACGTTAAAGTACGAACCATTGTTATCTATGCACTTATGCCATCTCATACGTTAATTTTTCTACTAAAAAAACATTTGGACGACAAGCAGTAAAGCTTTGAAGGCAATCCTATCGGAGTTGAGTTTTTTTTTTTTTGTATAAAAATGGTAATCTGTTTGAAGCAAGTCCCGGGGAAAATGGTGGATGTTTAGATATTACAATTGAAGCTCTTCAAATTTGGTAATCGTCTGATGTGCAGTGGTGGTGAGCCGTTTTCGCAACACTGGTGCCACGGTGGAACCCGTACTCGATAATAACGCGAATATCAAGTTTTCCGTTTTTTAAACTGAGTGGCGCAAAAAAAAAACAAGAAAAAACAAATGAATGACAATTCACAAAACAGAAATACTTATAAGTAGAAGTAGCTGTACAAATTTGAATTTGGAATTTGTAACCAAAGACATATTTGTCGTTGAGTGGCCAGTACGACAAAACGCCATTTCGTATGTAAGGACCTTATAAATAAAAAAAAATTTTGGACAAATCACTCTCACATTTATCGAACCGCAAAGTAAGCAAAAAAAATTGTGTTATGCATAAAATAACAATCTCATATTTTATGTAGCGCTAAAAATATGTAACTATAAAAATATCTTAATTTTAGAAAGTAAAATAAAATATAATTTAAACAATTAAGTATACTTATTAATAAAAATAAAATAAAATGATTGACATAATAAAATTATGATGACTGCTTGCTTTCCTTATTCATTGGCAGACACTATTAGCCAACATAGATATCATCAGGGGGGATCAGTCCAGTAAAATTGAACGGCTGATCAGATTTTCATGGGAAACTGCAACGTAGAGTAGGTTATAGAGTACGTATATAAGCTCCTCATATTCTATAATTCCGACGAATCGAGTTTTACAAGGGGAAACCGAAAACCGCTAATTAACTAATGCGAACGTAGTGGTGGGGCAATAATAGTCGAACATATTAATTTTCTCATACTTTTTATGTAATTGGAGAACAAATAACAAAGTATAGGTACGATTACAACCTAAGACTTTACTTGACCCATTTATATTGAGGTTGTGGAATAAACAGATAATTTTTAAAAATATATTTTATGATTTCAAAATTTGAGCCTAAACCATTTAGTTTAGAATTGCAATTTATATTCTGATATACATAATCTTTTGATATACAACATTCTCGTGTCGCGGTGTTTGTTATGAAGCACCTTTTAAACATTTGCAAAAAATGTATACTAAATGTTCACCCTTCTACGACCAACTACTATTTTTTAATCTGTTTAAAATAAAATTTTAATACGAAAGCAAAATGTTTAATAGAAAAACGGAGTTTGCTATACCGGAGCTAGTAATTTAAACTGAAGGTATTTTTTATTTCAGCACTTGCCCTGTGTTGGGTATAAATTCTACAAATTTTTAAAGAACGAAATTTTTTTGAGACGAAAGGGTGCAGGTTGAAGCGAATTTTTTTTTGTTTAAAATTTGTACAAATAATCTATTTATAAACAAACTCTATAAGCTATGTAGAGCGTCATAGACTGACGCTTGCCTTAGATTATAATGAAGAAGAGGAAATTAAATGAAACGGAGAATATATTTTTTTAAAGTACCTAATATATTAAAATTAATATAATTTGTATGTGTAATTATGCATGTAGGTACACAACGGCCCTATTGATTTCAATAATTAAATGTTATGAAATGGTGTAACTATCATATTTAAACTAGGGACGTTTGTTGGTGTTGAAATGAGAAAGAGCATCGGCATGCGCCGCTGGTTCGGTCATGTGGAAAGAATGAGAGATAAAAGATTGACAAAGCAGATATACAAATGCGAATGTGGATGGACGTATGTACCCCCGGAAGATCTAGTTTGACATTCCACGATCTAATCGCTCGGATATTATCCGAGGGTGGTGTCTCCGAAACCGACGTGTTTGTATGAAAAGGGTAATAATGTGGAGGAAGCCAGACAGGTCTGGCAGGATCGTGAGATTTTACACATAATACTCTTTGTCTAAGGGAGTTGGCTTGAAGATATGTATGTGTGTGTAAAGATGATTTTTGTAAAGATTATTTTTATACATATTTTAATATGATCGTAAAATATACATTAATAATACACTTTTTTTTTAATATAAATTTCCATGCAGTTTAGGGATTAGAACTTTTAATAAAATTTGCATATAATACATAACATACAGCGGATAAAGTACATGGTTACTTTACCCGCCCAATTACAAATAAACGAACTTGAACTGCGAAAGTGACATGGAACATTCCTATTCTTCTCGATTGAAAGTGGCCTTAAGTCAGACCAACGCAAGCGAATCGTATGCATGGCGAAACCGCGATCAAACTACTATCAAATGAACGAGTTTGGAAAAATGTTAATCACTCATTCAAAGATATGGTGAGTTACAAAACAGTTTCACTATTTCCGAAATGGTTGTTCAAAAAAGATAAAGAACATTCGCAAGTAATCGCACCGCAAAGTCAATTAACCCACAAAAATTGCTGAGTGCTAAACGTTTCGTAAACTTTTGCTGCAGAAACAGAGTTTCGATGCCGCAAGTGCTAACTGCGCAAATAGTAATCAGTCATCGCCGAAAGAAAAGAACGATTGGTTTCTCTCCGGGAGTGCCGGCAGAAGTGAAAACTTGAATATTAAACGATGTGCGTATTTTATATTTTGGAATGGTTAGGGAATAATTTTGTACGAATTGCTTTAATTATCAGTATGAAAGTACATTTAAGTAGATTCTATACTTCTTATCGTCGGTGCTTGGTGGAATTCCATTCTTGATGCAATTTACTTAGAAACACTTGTACTTTCCACAATATATTTTAAATAATAAAAGTAAGAAAGTACAAGTGTTTCTAAGTAAATTGCATCAATACATTTAAGTATGTGGTAGAATACAATATTCATTTATTGCGCTATCGTACACAAATAATGACAACACGAACATTCGCGCAAGCGCCCTGCGCCGTCTAAACGAAACAGCAGGCGCAGGCATACATTTTCACCGCGCCGTAGAAAGAGTTGGGGATACTTCCTCTCCTACGCCGCGCCGGCTGTTTACTCTCCATCCATCTTACGAATTTTCTATCGGTTCACGTGTCCTGACGCGAGTTTAGAAGTTTTTACCCTTTGCAAAAAAAGTGCGCAACCCCGCTAAAGAAGTTTTCACTTCAAAAACTCGCAGACGATTCATATATTTTCACAACTATTTGAACTCTGACCTAAATACACGTACGACGTGTGAAAGAACGGGACATCCACACGTCGAAGTTCGTCCCATCAGTTTTCAAAGATTCATGACCAACTGATATTACGTGTTACTAACCGTCCAACCAAAGAGAAGGAGGTCATCAGTTTGACTGCATTTTTTGTATCTTTTCTATATGAACGATCAGATTCTTATCTAATGTCGAGTTTCCTATGAGTTTTACTTAATCTTTCATTAAGTTAATTTAATTCCTCCGCACTTTATTCAGCAGCTAACTTTAATTTTATGAACTTTGCAAGCGCATTGTTTAAACATTACAAGCATAAAAATGTACCAAGCTAACTTGACTTTTTTATCCGCTGTCCCTCCCCTACCAAGTATTTTTTTATACTACATGTTCTTTACTGATTTAGGGCTAGGAGAAAACGAAAAGTTAACTGACTCTTTTTTATAATTTGTTTATAATGTATAACATAGTTTACAGTATACGAAGTAAGTTATATGTCGCAAGCCTTATTAGGGTGCGGAATTTCGAAATTTGGGAACGAGATTTTCGTCTACACAAATCGACTCCAAGTCCGTGCGAAATAATGTATGTTTTCAGTTCCTACAATTTTACGAATTCGCCGAGCTCGAAATTTTTTCGAAAGGAAATTCCGTAACAAGATTCCGAAAGTACGAGTATGTGCCGGGCCTTATGCCTGAATAGCAAAAACAGGAACCTTATAATTACACATTTTCGTCCGTCCGTCCCTATGTCACAGCCACACTTTTCCCAAACTATTAAGACTAGACACACGTGCAACTTGGTGAGTATCTATCTACGTATTCTGTGATTCGCTCTACGATTTCTAAATAAATTAAAATAATGAAAAAGAGCGCTCTCGAAAATCGAAACGGGTGACTAAAAACTTTTTCATCAAATTTATATATGCGTCGAGTCTATAGATAGAAATTTTAAAATGACATTTAGGTTTTTAAAACCGTTTCTCTTAAAGTCAGCTATTTAAAAGGTAGACATTTTCAAAGTGGTAAAACGTGCCCCTGCCCGAAATTGTAAAATATGGGTCCCGTTCCCTTTCCCCGTGTTGGTTCGGGCTCCTTTGCGGAATAGATCATCTGCCTTCCTGCCAGGCAGCTCGTAAAAGGCGAGCATAGGCTTACCGTCACTAACACCGTGATATCTTACTAGGTGGTAGAGTTTCGCAGTGACTCACCCGGATTAGTACCACCGCCTTACCTATTCCTGCCGCCATGACGTCATGACGTGTCGAGGCCTAACATTCCGGCCTCATGTTGGCAACGCACCACTACCACTTTTGGTGTATCTAGGCGGCGCGAATTTCTTAACATCAGGAAATCCGTCTGCTTGTTTGCCTTCCAATATCATAAAAAAAGTTAAAAACATACGGATACATATATCTTAATGAAAATCACAAGTTCAGTAGACGTGGTGAGCAGATTTTGAGATACATGGAATATTTTCAAAA
>NJDC01001431.1:377782-393590 GCA_002245475.1 Calephelis virginiensis
ACCGTCAAAAATTGGTTCAACGAGTTTGCTCGTGGCCGCACGTCGGTTTTTGATGAGCCACGCCCAGGTGCACCGAAAACGGCTACTACAAAAGAAAACGTAAAAAAAAACACGATCTCGTGTTGACAGACCGGCGACTGAAGATTCACGAGATAGCTGAGACTGTAGGCATCGCTGATGGGACAGTGCATCATATTCTGCACGAAGAATTGGGTATGAAAAAGTTGTCGGCGCGATGGGTGCCGCGTTTGCTCACACCAGACAACAAGCGCAACCGTGAGACCACATCGGCGACATGTTTGGCGCTGTTTCAACGCAACCCGGCGGAGTTTTTGCGTCGTTTTGTGACCGTCGATGAAACATGGGTTCACTGGTACACACCAGAGACTAAGGAACAGTCGAAACAGTGGACTTTACCCGGCGAACGTGCTCCAAAGAAGGCGAAGACTGTTCAATCGGCAGGAAAGGTGATGGCCAGTGTTTTTTTGGACTCATAAGGTGTGATTTACATCGATTACCTCCAGAAGGGTAAAACAATCACGGGGATCTACTATTCTGACTTATTGGGCAGATTCGACGCCGAATTGAAAAAAAAACGGCCCCATTTGGCAAAAAAAAGTGCTGTTCCACCACGACAACGCGCCGGCTCACACCTCCGCCGTTGTCATGGCCAAATTGATCGAATTGCGCTACGAATTGCTGCCCCATCCACCGTATTCTACAGACTTGGCTCCATGCGACTTTTTCTTGCTCCCAAAACTGAAAACGTCACTCGCCGGCAAAAGATTTGGGTCGAATGATGAGGTCGTCGCCGCCACAGAGGCCTATTTTGAAGACCTCGGAAATCGTATTTTTTTGACGAGTTAAAAAAGTTGGAGCATCGCTGGTCCAAGCGTATTGAATTGAAAGGAGACTATGTTGAAAAATAAATCTTTACTTTCTCAAAATTTTCTTTATTTTTTCTTAGGCTAAAAATTTATTGAATGGCCCTCGTATTATTATACACCGACCTCTTGCATCGCAACAAAATTCGTTTTGTAGTTTTAAAGATCTACGAGTACATGACAGATTATGCTATTTATACGTTTTTTTGTAAGTAGGCACAATCACTCTAGTGTAGTTTAAGTTATCACTAATCTCTCCAATGTTTCTATAGTTTCATTACATAAACTAATATATTTGCGATCTCATTTCACATTTGATATACACATACTGCATGCTGGCAGGCTGGTAGAAAATGCTATATGGCATTACGTCATCCTTTGTACAGTATGTATACATAAACATAAATAAATAAATGTAGGAACTTTAACATCCCCAGACACGGAGTACTCTCTAATATGATAGTGTGGATATGGTGCGGTTAGAGTACGGGGGGTCATCGACGCGTGGCGACAATTGAACCCGGGATCAGTGCCGCGTACCTGTGAGATGTGGCCGCTGCGGTCGATAAAAGGGGGACGCCACTCGAGCCAGAGAAACAACAACTACCTTTGCCGTTATTTATTCAGTTTCGAGAGTTTTTTTTATATTTACTTATTAAAATATTTAAATAATTTTAGAGTGAAGTTGCAAACAACTATTTACGATTTCAATAATGTTGTCGTGTAAGTAGGCACAAAATTAGTATTTTTAAAGATCTCACTAGGTTTTAATCATCAGATCCAGACTTGGTAGCAATGGGACCAGGTTGGAAATACGCTCTTTTAAATAAAAAAAAATAATAAAAATCGGTTAAGAAATGACGGTTAAATAAACAATATGACAAACAAACATTCGAATTATGGGAGTCGAAAATATAAAAATACAGAAGTCGAAGATATAACCTCCTTCTTTTTTTTAATTCGATTAATAAATAAATATCCCTGGGAAAAACTCAAATTGAATCGAATCTCAGAGTAAATAAATTATATGTATGCGTTATGCGTATTATTAGTCAACGATTCTAATACATAGAAATATATGTATACCTACCAGAACAAATTAAAAAAAAAATACTGGGTCTGACCCAGAAATGCAAAACCTCTAAATATTCATCATATAAATAAATACTCAGTGGGGAACAAAACCCGAGCCTCGCGGTTGGTCGGTGGAGTTACGCACGTGCGCTGACCCTTGGACCAAAACGAGGCAGTCGGTTTTTAGTTTTATATAAAAAAGTTTATATATTATAATTAAGGCTTGATCCACACAATCACGCGTCATCGCAGCGACGAAACTGATGAAGCACTAATATCGCATGAACAGTGTCGCTGCAGTTTAGAGCTGTTGTGTTGTGGTATTTTTTTATGGTATTGGAAGGCAAACAAGCAGACGGATTTCCTGATGGTAAGAAATTCACACCGACTAGAGATACCAAAGGTGGTAATGGCGCGTTGCCATCCTGAGACCGGGATGTTAGGCCTCGGGCAAAAGTAAATTTACCGGCTACCTTACCCTCCGAACCGGAACAAGTCATCGCTGCGAAACTCTACCAACTAGTCAGACGTCACGGTGTTAGTAACTGTAAGCCTACACTCGCCTTTTACGAACTGCCTTTCAGGAAGGCAGATGGTCTATTCTGCAAAGTAGCCCGGACCAACACGGGGAAAATATGGGTAACAAAATATGGTTGTTTTTGTGCAGAATTTGAAGAGGAAGCATTGTTCTATAACTGGAGTTTGTCTTGTGGTTGCTATGTGGTCGCGATATGGTCTGCAACACCGACGTGATCGATAAGGACGAAGAAATGTGGTCCATTTAAATGCTGCTATTAATTTTAGTACAAAATTACGCCTGACCACGTCGTGTGGTTAACGAACATAAAAACAACGCAATTCTAAACTACACAACATAAAAAAGCGGTCAAGTACGAGTGGGAATCGCAGATGAAGAGTTCCGTAGCAGCAAGTAACATAATGTAATAGTTCGTATAAAGTGGTTGAGGTTCATGAACATACATACAAATATATGGTTAATGTAATTCATATCCATATTTTAGTTAAAACAAAATTTCCATGAAATTTTACATAGTCATGTACATCACATATTTTTTTAGTTCCACCATTTTCTTATTTTTGGAGTTATAAAAGGAGCACACATTTTACCACATTGCAAGGGTCTCTCGCATAAACTATTCAGTTTAGGAAAAATATATATTCGAAACTTCAAAATCATTTTTGAAGAGCTACTCATAGATACCTCACATGTATGAGTTTGATGAAACAAAAACCGAGTTTCAGTTCTAAGTATGGGGAACCCAAAATCTGTGTTTTTTTTTCTATTTATGTGTGAAAACCTGAACATACAATTAGTTACCAAGTTTCAACAGTTTGAGAAAAAAGTGGCTGTGGCATATAGACGGACGGACAGACAGACAAATAGACACGACGAATCTATCAGGGTTCCACTTTTTGGCGTTTGGCTACGGAACCCTAAAAACTGACAAATCGAAAGAAGGGCTTTCCTCTTATTCTTGTTTCAATTGCAGATTTTCTTACCAATTCCTAAAATAAAAATATTTTTATAATACAATGTGGCAGAACATGTTTTTTTATAACAAGTTCTTAAGAAACATATATTCACCAAATAAATTATTGTCATCTCCTTTCTTGTTACATACTTTTTGTCTATAAAAAGACAATCATAATAATAAATATAAACATTTTTCAATAACTGACGAAAAAACCGTAACGTAACTTGGCGACCAAGTGGGCTTTTAAAATACAAGAACTAGTATTAAAATCGTTCGATCCGTTTATTAGCTATAATGCTACAGACATACGGGGTTAAAAGACAAACAAACAGACGTAAAAAGTAAACGTTATCTATAAGCATCACAAATGCTAACAGTGGGTATTAATTTAAAGCTATGATGTTAAATCACTTTTCTACTTATACTTACTAGGCGAACCGAAACACAACAATGTCGAGCGGGTAGGTACAAAGAATGGGTAAAGACGTAGCGTCAGTTCGGGCTGGTTGTGATATGATTCTACGGTAACCTTTTTCTAGTTTGATGATTAAGTATTCAACTAGATAAATTGGTAGATTATTGTACCAGCGGTCGAAGGGACACTTCTCATCTATCTGTGATACAGTTTGTATAGCAAACAAACAAACAAACACACACACACACACACACGCACACACACACACGGGTGTTATAAGTTTGACGTGTCTGTGTAGTTGTGTCCTTTTCTCTGAAGACTGACGTGATCAAAATGGTTCTTAGCCATGTACATAGGTTTTATCGGGAGTTGTTGATTTTTTAAAATTTTAGTATCACTTAATTAACTTGCAATGTTTGTCCTGGTTGGAATTTTGCAACTCAATTTTAAAACAGCTATTTTCAACTGATTGAGCTGGTTTTGGAAATACAAAATGTTCAATGGCAATGGAATGTTGTAATTTAATGCAGCTAATATGATAGAGACGTAAGGTGGCCATAGGAACTTCTAAAACTTCCAATCCTGCCGTGTTTGCGTTCATTTGACACGTCTTATATAAGAATCCTTAAGTAGTTTTAAAAGTTTGGCAGAAAAATATACATTTTGTTAAAAACTTATAATTATCACCTTCGTGGTCTAGCGGTTCAGTTGTTGGACATGACTGCACGAGGTCCCAGGTTCGAATCCAAGGTCGGGCAACAAAAATATTTTTTTTCAATTTTCTAATAAAAAAACGCTCGGGATATGGGCACATATCCTATACCGAGCATTTTTTTTATTGGCTTTGCTTGCCACCTATCACATTGTGGGACTTAATGTTTTCGACTAGTCGTGGGTGCCCTGGTTGTGCCTCTGCCTACCTCTTCAGGGATATGGGTGTGAAGATACTTATAATTAACTGACCATACGACAGATGGAGTGATCATCAACTATATGAATAGGCTGTCAATTCAGTTTCACACTCATTCTCACAGGTTAAAGTAGAAAAGTCTAAGTAATTAATATCCATCTAATGCGGAACAATGGTGGTTGCTGAAATAGCTAGCAATTGTTAAATTCGATACTATTAGGCCCGCCGCATACATTCATAATAGTTCCGTACAAAAAAATCAAAAAAGAAAATACGTGAACACATCAGACTCGTTAAAAAAATAATGTCCTATTGTATATGATTATTTATTTATTTTTTCAGTAGGTATAAACTAAAAAGTAAAATTTAAATTTATTAAATTATGTTATTTTATAAATATATTAAAAGTTGCAAAATTGTAACTAGATTTTCTATGTTATGGCTAAATCAATCAAAATGTGGTCAGGTATTGCCAATATTGGCTAACTTGGCAACACTAGTGTCATTCCACACGGATTTTTCGAATGTGTGGTGTTAGGTGTATTCATACAAAATCTATGGAAGGGTAACCTTCGGAACGACTTTTCCCTTACATGATTACGAAGACACTGGCTAGCTTCCGGAATGTCTAAGAAACGAAATTCTCGACCATACAAACTCAATGAAATTCCGTACGAAAAAACTCCGAATTTATATGACGGACTTTACGAATAGATTACATTTTATTTTTCCAGCTGTACATAAATTTAAAAATCTTTGCATTGGATAGGTTACTCTCGAGGAGGAATATTGATTATTTACTTATTAAACTATTGCTTGGCTATTTAAATACGCGCTACTCTTGTTAAGTAGTGAAAGCATGAGCGACATAGCTGGAAGTGGTTAGTCAAATACAAATAACATATCTTTCGACTCGATTAATAACCCATCCTGAGATATAAAATACAAATCTTTGAATATAATATAAATGCGTCACATAATGTTTGGGTGGTGGGTGGTGGGTGGTAGACGGGGTGGGGTGGGTGGTGATCTTCACTCCTATTTGCTTCTAGGTATATTATAAAACGAGCGGTGGCCATGATTATGTTTACTAGACCGACAGCCAGCGCCCTCGAAATTTTCGCGATCTTTCTATATTTTAATGAATGGTTAACAAGTAATGACCTTAAAAACTAAAGTTTATATATTTTAGGCGTGTTTTGTTTTAATGTTTTAATTTAAACCTTTTTACTACAATTGGTGATTTTCTTGTTTGATTATATTTTGTTTATTTTATGACCGTGTTGGTCCGGGCTCCTTTGCAGAATAGACCATCTGCATTCCTGCCAGGCAGCTCGTAAAAGGCTGCACAGAGAGCACAGGCTTACCGTCACTAACACCGTGACATCTGACTAGGTGGTAGAGTTTCACAGCGACTCACCCGGATTGTTACACTATTCCTGCCGCCATAACGTCATGACGTGTTCCGGTTTGGAGGGTAAGGTAGCCGTTAAACTTACTTTTGCTCGAGGCCTAACATCCCGGCCTCAGGTTGGCAACGCACCATTACCACCTTTGGTGTCTCTAGGCGGCGTGAATTTCTTTCCATCAGAAAATCCGTCTGCTTGTTTGCCTTCCAATATCATAAAAAAAAACAGCGAACAAGCAATCGTCGCTCTTGATCGTAAGAGAAAATAGTCGCCTATAAATAAATTATATAGCCACCAAAGGTGTAACTGTCGTATTCGTCGCCATCTTTAATTTCGTCTTTGGTCGTGTTTTTAGGCCACATCCCCAATTCACTATGATTTTTGCTACTTCAAAATTAAGACTATTCATTTGTAATAGCGAAAATAAGAACAGTATTGGGAAATCACTTATCCATTGTAGTGTAAATATAAGGATTCATTTAAAGAGTTAATTGTTAAGATAGTCAATTGTTTTGTACACGATGCCTTCCATTTTATTTTCACAGCTTAATTTTTTTTGGGTTGGCTGGAAGAAATTTCTTTAGTTAGAGATAAGCTCGCCTTTTGTGCATTTTTAACTTCTCGTGTATTTTGTGTATTTTAATTTTTGTGTGCAATAAAGTGTTAAATAAATAAATAAATAAATAAAAGAGCATCACAGTGAGCAATTGTAATTATGTATTCTACACTACAGTAAGACTAAGCGTGCACCGATACGCATAAAAAAACGTTTCGAAAACAAAACATTTTTTTTATATTTTTTCTCTATTTCTTACCGCAACACATTAAAAAAGCAAGACTATACTATAATATATAGTGCCTTGAATTATTGAAAATTTACCATACAATTAAAAGGGATATATTTCCGTCTAAAGGAAATTGTATTATTTTATTATTATTAAACTGGCAATGATTTAGAATATTAAAAACATTTTATTTTACACAGATTTTTACAACAAAAGGTATTTCCAACGTTTCTTTATTCTAAAGTGTATCACCGGAACGGAACGCAGACATTCCCTGAGAAGATCCGGCGGGAGAAGCTCAACGGGTTTCTCATTTTCTTATTTGATATAAGTTTAAAACAATCAATATATTATAACGTGAATGTTTAACTTTCCCGCGTTTGAACTGCACACAATATATTTTAATAATTGCGTTAACGAGGTAACGAGGGGATCATATTATAAAAATAGCCTTGTGCAATAGTCGTTATATGTCATGCAAGAGCTAGCACAGCAAGGCGCCTAGAGCGAGGTACACACTACACACCGTTTGTCATTGAATATAAATATTATTTTAATGCGTTAAGCGTCTAATACACGGCCATGCAAGTGTCAATAAATGCCAGCGACTCTTGACTGATGTCAGGCGTCATCCCATTATACCCGCTTCCCACTGTCAATGAATTTAAAGATCCTCACGCACAGTCGACGACCAAGAAGACCAAAGTACCGTATGTATTGCGGGACTCTTAAAATAGCACGTATAAGGTTTGGAAGACTGAGTTTACACGGTAGAGTTTCCACCAGTCACAGCACCGACTTTAGCTAAGCTCACAGCAATACCTCTAATGTTTGAACAAATTACACGAATTTCTCTAATCACAAAGTAATTAAAACGCTTGTGTTACTAAAGCAAGAACGTCGCTTATACATAGAAACTATACCGAGATCCAGAAATACAGACATCTATGTTTATCGAAATCACAAATGTCTACTTCTAAAATTTCCTAATAGTGGTTCCACACGAATTAAAACATTGGTTTGTTGTGTGGAACGTAGGTTTAATTCAAATTTTAATTTGTTTCAAAATTTTCACCAAGGTCGCCTTCGTAAAAGGCGTAATTGGGGCGTGATTACAACCGTCTGGATGATGCTTAAATGTGATTTTTGCTGATTACTGACACTCGTTTACAGTTATTTCTGGATCCCTCCGATCCCATAACGGAGATCAGCGAGAGCTTACCTCCTACCCAATCGCAACACATACGCCAAAAACTACACTATACCGTCGCTAACGGAAATTTCTTTTCCGCATAGGGTCTACCGTTGAGCCACAAATCCACTAAACAACCCACCCAGTAATCAGAACGCAGCACCAAGTTGTGGTTCGGTCTCCCGGGAGATAACCTTTGGTACTGGCGTTGATACATACTCCAATCCAAATAAACAATGGTGTCGAGAGCTCACCCACAATGTTCAATGAAGTTTTAAAAACCATTTGTAAACATTCGTTCATGCTGTAAGCCTGTGGAACTCTCCGACTTGTAAAATTCTATGATGCAAAACTTTTGCTTCCTTGCATTTCCTTACCACAAGCCTAAGCTTTTTACATGTTATTGTGTTTAGGGTTGTAACCAATTTTCAAAAAAGAAGGAGGTTATGTGTTCGTCTCCTTAATTTTTCGTGTATGTTAATCGACTGAAAAATCTTTATAAACAAGCAAATGACTCTCGTTATGTTAAGAAACAACCGTGGCCTAAATACCTTAGATGATATAGGTGCGTAGCTGTTCTTTAATCGCGACTTCATGCATATTATACAAATCTACCGGCTACTATACACTCCGGACTGAAACATGAGTGTCTTTATGGCGACAGGAATAGGTAAGACGGCGGATCCCTACCCATGCATGTAGCTGCAAAGCAATCTAACACGTCAACTTGTAATTTAAAAAAAATGCTACGTAACACCGAGGCGTCACGAATAAAACAAAGCGGAAGCTATAAATATACAAATCAAACAGGTTTGGCTATGTATGTAGAATGCATAAAATACATAATTTTCAAATTAACATCGTTTCATGATTACATTATTTTATTAATATTTTTATTTTAAAAGGTAACTAATCAGTAAACGTTTGTTTGAAAGTTACTACAACTTTTTTCTGTGTATTAACCTTCATCAAGAAAAATATCCAGCTTATAAAAGTAGAAAATCCATACTAATAATATAAATGCGAAAGCCTGTCTGTCTTCCCGTTGCTCTTTAACGGCTAAACCGCTGAATTGATATGCATATAGATAAAGACCATAGATCAAACATAAGCTACTTTTTTTTTCAAAAAATAACCCCCTTGGGACTACTGTGGAAACTAAAATTTTGTAATAAATCCTATTCTACAATGACAAAGCCGCGGGTATACAGCTAGTTCATTATAACAGGCAGACCAACAGGACGGCTAGTGGCACGACTTTGGCATTACGGGCGTAAAAATACCTTTTTTCCAGTACATATTATTATTTCATACATCCTGCTATTTTTTTAACGTTATTTTAGTAAAAAAATTGGGGTGAGTCAACCTCATTACTCAGGGGTATGAAAAATAGATAGTAGTCGATTGTCAGACCTACTAAATATGTATTTAAAAATTGGTGAAAATCTGTAAAGCCGTTTTGGAGGAGTACGGTAACTAACATTTTGACACGAAAATTTTATATACAAGATTTATAAATAAAGAGTTTTTTTATAATAATATTATTGTGATGTACAGTAAGCATAGCATAATACACTGTTTGATTTTTTTAAAAGACTGTCTAGACGGTTGTAAACATAACTTAGAGTACACTTTGCTTCCACTTTCCGACTATTTTAAAATTTGGATGAAATTTACAGTCAAATCAATGTTTACAACCATCTGCAATCTCTATTAGAAGAAATACTGTTTGGCAATTAACTAAAAGGGACCACCAATGTGGGGGACATGTTAGTAATAACCATTCGTGAAAATATTCCAGATGCATTAAAAATACCATTACTGGCTGGAGAATTTCACTAAAACATAAAATTATGAATCGCAGTCGTAAAAGAGCATGCCAAGGAAGATGTTCATGCAAAACTTCATCCATGGCTATAAATATGGTTCGAGTTAACCAGAATATTTTATATTATTTAATTAGATAATTTACTAAATATTTCGATATATTTTTAGTAGCCTAAGTCTAGTTAATTCAGACGAAAATACTCTTGCTTTCTTTTAAATGCGACCTCACAATGTATGTTTTAGTCTTGAATATTGTTATGAGTGTTGGTTGTAAAGAGTGTAAGCGGTGATGATTGCACGATTTCAGCACTTGCTGTACAGCATATTTTATCGTGTCTCGTCGTTTGTACGGTACGGTCAAATTCCTGAGGATGCCTTAGTGTCGAGGCGAAAAGTAAGTCAGTGACATTTGGTGTTTTCTGTCTTCGAAGAGGTTGGCGAAGGAAGTGACAGGATATTCTATTTCCCGAGTACGGACTCTATTCGTGATCTGGTCGCAGTGGTGGGTGGTGGGAACTTTAAGTAGGGTTGTCACATGCGAAGGAGGTGACAATTTATATTGTTTCCCGGGCTCTTACTTTATTCGTGGTCTGAACGCAGTAGTGGACGGTGGGAACGTTGTTAAGCTTGTCACATTCTGTGTCATTTGGAAGACAACTCACCGCACGTCAGTTACACTGCTTACGCGGAATTAGTAAAACAACGGCTTATTTTAAAATGTACAGCATAAGGTTGAATATTATTTACCACCCATCCCCACGATTGCAATAACGAATTCCGTTGGCGGGTCATTACACGATAGTGTTTGATAATCATAATTTAAAATGCAATTCAGTAACTGCATTAAAACTGACAGTAAAACCTTATCGTTTTATGGTCGTTTTTGGAGTCTTTGGAGACGACGAATAATGACTTTCCTTTTTATTCAATTTACAATATACCCACCCATATCTTCACGCCAAGTACGTTAAGAGAAGGCAGAGAGTATTGAGTGCTAAATATCACGATCCTGGCAGGCCTGTTTGGTTTCCTTGACATGAATTACCCCTTGCATACAAACACACCGGTTCCGGAGACTCTCTCGCCTCTGATAAAACCAGAGCGATTTGGTCGTTGAATGTCAAACTTGGTCTCCCTAGGTACCAACATTATTCCACTTTCGCATTGTATATCTGTTTAGTCAATCTTTTACCTGCCATTATTTTCACATGACCGAACCAGCGAAGCATGCCCTTTTTCATTTTAACACCAACACTTTCTTCAACCCCACTCTTTCTCGGATCTCATTGATACGAATGGGGTCAGTTAGCGTTACACCACAAATTTTCTGTACCACTCTCATTTAAACCGCATTTTAACTTCTCTCATGCTTCTGATATACTTACCTAACTCTCGCTAATATCATATTAAACGTATCGAGACAACACACGTTACACAGTTCGTTCTACGATTTTGAATAAGCAGTGGCATACTAAAACCAATATTACAGTAAGAAGTATTCGTCACTATTCGTGCTTTTTCCTCGTGCAGGTTCATGTCTTCTACGTAGAATAGACCATCTGCCTTCCTCCCAGGCAGTTCTTAAAAGGTAAGCATAGGAGAGCTAGAAGACTAATGCACAGGTGGTAGAGTGTTGTGCACTAGCTTACCCAGTAAGGATCCACCACCGTATCTATATCTGCCGTCTTAATGACAGCGTTATGTTCCGATCCGGAGGGTTAGTGTAGCCGATAGACTTGCACAACAGACCTTGCCCACATGTCAGTCACGCAACTTCAACATACATGTTGTCTTTAGACTATGGCTATATCTGTCTAATTCCATAATTATCTACCTGTATTAAGCCATCAAATTCTAGATTTATGGCAACACACCTACCTGGCGTACAGAAACTTCCAGACACACGCTGCGTATATTAGTTCTTGCTTGCCGTTCTTAATATAGGACAATCATCTATTTATAGCAACTAATCAAACGTTTGTTTAGCCACATGGGTCCGCTTGACGTGGAGGCCATTTGGAGGATTACGCATTCAATTTTCAACGGGATAATTCCGGGTGGCAACTATTATTATACACCTAAATGAGGAAAATGAGAAGCGTTTTTGTGGCTTAAGGCACAGTAAAAAATGCGAACGTGAGACCGTTCCTGATGGCGAGAGTCGATCGTCGCGCCGGCTGCAGTACTGCTTTCGAGTCTCGATTTCATACAAATTGGAAATTGGAATAGGATTTGTCATTGTAAGTACTCTTTAACAAAATACTAGCGGATTATTAACATTTAGTTAATAATAAACAATAGATTTTTCTACAAATTTTAAAGAAAGAAAAAAGTTCACTCCGGACAGGATTTGAACCTTTACAATTTTTTGAGCCGACGAATGCTCTAACGGTTAGAGCCATTTGATCTACTACAGAGGATTCAAATGTTATGACGAAATTTTCAATTCCTTTTTTTACCGTTTACGAGAGTAGTTATGCTCTACAAATACACAGTTCTATGTACCTACTAAATTTTGTAAAAATTTAACCCAAACACAAGGCAAGTGCCAAAATAAAAATACGTTGAATAAATTACGTTATTTGATTCGTTTGATTTTTATGTAGGCCCATTAAACGCGCTAGTACTGATTTTTTCCTTTCCTGGTTCCCGCCAAATCTCACTAAGTGAGCTTGATTTGAGAAGGCCACCGCTTTACTCAAATGACTAGTTTGAATAAATTAAGAGCGATTTATATTTACTATACTATATATTTGGAAATGCTAGCGATAATGCCAAAAACTAAAAAAACTTTTTCAATATTGGAATTACATAAAAGTTCATTATGAGCGCTCACAAAAAAAAAATTCGCCTGTGAAATTAAAATTTAAAACAACAACAAATTTTACTTGTATTGAGAATTTAAATTGTGTGTCTACTGGTAAGTGTGAGAACTAAATTGCAGACCATTACTGCCATTGAAAAGTGTAATAGAATTCGACACTATAACTCATGGTAAAGGCTCAGACGCTCAGGCGAGACTGCCATAACAGGAAACCTAGAAAAAGCTCAAAAGCTCAAGTTCAGTTGCCGAAAACGATATCGTATGCAAAAGCTAATATTTTATAACGTAACTAGCTGTTCTACTGTTCTGTTACTTTTCAGACAGTAACTTTAGTAGCTTCAACATTATTTTCATACAAAATTTCATGTATCCATTACCATTCCTTATCCATTCCATCGTTTTTTTAAGTTATTTAAAAAATGAGGCCTTCGTTTCAACTCGGGTATTTATATGTATGTATAAGAAATTTCATTAAAATCGGTCCAGCGGTTTATCCATGTGAGCGTTATAGATAGACTTTTGCAATTATATGCAATACGCCTGATGCTGAGGTATTGATAACTTGACCCTTACGTAATCAAACGTAGGGTCAACTACTTGACTTGATTTTCATACTCTTGACTATTTTCTTTTGCGGGGTCAAATTATGTATTTCCACTAACATTAGTACAAACATAATGTATTTAAAATAACTAGAAGTTAACTAGCCCGCCGACCAGTCACCCGTCGCGTCGTGATCACTGTCATCAAACACATGAATATACAAACGGCCAGCTAATTGGAAATGCACATTCGAATGGATCCATACCTCCGTAGGCTGCGTGGTTAAAGTCATGTAATTACTACGTCAGAGTTGCTAATTAGAGGTACCACGTGGGTACTTTAAACGTCTACCCACAATCGGATTATGGTTTAAAACACACGGTTAATTACAAGATAATTATTGAACTTATCGGAATAGCGGTAACTCATTCTCTCTTAATTGGAATCGGTCTTAAAACAGTAGGTGGTGGTGGTACCTTCATCAAATTTCAACAATGTGGCTCGTCAGTTTAAATTCGGAAAATGAGTGGCTGGATATTCGGAAAATATAACAAATACGGACACAAATGTTTGTATTGTTGCCACAAAATAGTTAGGGATTTGGACATCTAGGTACATGAAGTGATTTCTTATACCAGAGATCATCACTATCCCCCTTACTCATGAAACTAACACGCCCGTTGATCTATTCTGTAACTCCACTTTTGCTAACATTTTCTCCGGCGTTGGACCGGGCTCCTTTGCAGAACAGACCATCTGCCTTCCTGCCAGGCAGTTCATAAAATGCGAGCATGTGCTACCCGTCACTAACACTGTGAGATCCAACTAGGTGGTAGAGTTTCCACCTGCCCGGATTAGTATCACTGCTTTACATATTCCTGCCGCCATAACGTCAGTGGTTGCTGTTGATGTGTTCCGGTTTGGAGGAAAAGGTAGCCGGTGAACTCACTTTTTCTCGATGTCTAACATCCCGCTCTCAGGTTGAAAATGCACCATTACTACCTTTGGTGTCTCTAGGGGGCGTGAATTTCTTACCAGTAGGAAATCCGACTTCTTGCAGTTTGCCTTCCAATATCATAAAAAAACATAAATAGGGGGTAAGTGTCATATAACTATTTCTCTACCTCTCTACGAGACTCATACTGAAAATCCTAAGATGCACGATCACATACACATAACCGAAGCAGTTATATATACATTTGAGTTAATTAATTGTAGAACTAGGCTGATGTGTTCGGTCACTGAATGTACACTATTTCATACACACTCGTAATGAAAATCACCAGTAGCGCTTTTCACAGGAGTCCGTTAAGTAAAATGTAACACATTACTCACTTTGATGCTTATCTGCTAATTGTATTAGAGGATTTGGCAGGTCCCGCCGCCTGTAGAAGCACATGACTTTTGCCTCTACGTTGCCTGACGCCGTTTTGTTTAGTTCCTCTATCCGCCGGATTTGGTACGGAGACGTCGACGACGTCTCGAAATAGACGCAGTCTGTGGACAAACATTGGATTAATGTAGTTCTGATTGATCTCAGATTGGCAACACAACATTCACATATTTTGTGTGTATGGACCTCAAACATGTGTTTATAATCTGTTGACTGTTGTCCGCTTGTTTACAAGAAAGAGTATTAACATAAGTTATATGATAGACAAGCTATAGCAAGCGACATGTTAACGAAGTTTTAACAACAATTTTAACAAAAAATACATTTTTGTGACAAGCTTTTATTTGTAAGGGCAATTTCTAGCAGCAGATTTGGGAAGTACTGTTCAAGACGTATCAAATAAGCTCAAACACGATAGGACAATGAAAGGAATTTTAGGAGTTCCGATGACCACCTTTCGCCTCCATCGTCGTATCAGCTCAGCTATATCATATTTAATTGTCATTAAACTTAGTGTGCATATCAATAATTTAAGCACAGTCAACTGCAAAAAAAAAACAACTTCGTCTTCAATAATGCCCGGTTCTTTTAATCAACGAAATGTTATCTGAAAGTTTAACGATTCGTAATTTGCGCAATAGTAATGGAGTGTTACTCAATTTTCAAAAAATGTTTAGAATTAACTGTCAAAAACGAGCAACTTTTGTTTGCAATCTATCTAATCGTACAAAATACTACCATCCGTAATCAAAACGACTTGTTTCTTGAAGACAAGAACTGGGCATAAATAAAATATTTTCCTGCATTTCATTTCAGTTTTATGCAGTTTTACTGCGCTTTAATTACGTCACATACAAACTTATTTACATAGTTAAGTATATGTGTATAGCATACGTACAAGATTGAGAAAATGTTTTGGGATTCCATCATCAGATTTATACTTGGTGACAATGGAACCAACCTCAGAAGTAACGCTCTTTTAACTAGATTTTTTTTTCAAATCGGTTCAGAAATGATAGAGAAATAGATTAACACACATAAAAAATATGAGTGGAA
>NJDC01001431.1:394253-478882 GCA_002245475.1 Calephelis virginiensis
GAAAGCGACAAGTTAACGAAGTTTTAACTTAGATTTTAACAAAAAATACATTTTTGTGACAAGCTTTTATTTGTAAGGGCAATTTCTAGCAGCAGATTTGGAAAGTACTGTTCAAGACGTATCAAATAAGCTCAAACACGATAGGACAATGAAAGGAATTTTAGGAGTTCCGATGACCACCTTTCGCCTCCATCGTCGTATCAGCACAGCTATATCATATTTAATTGTCATTAAACTTAGTGTGCATATCAATAATTTAAGCACAGTCAACTGCAAAAAAAAACGACTTCGTCTTCAATAATGCCCGGTTATTTTAATCAACGAAATGTTATCTGAAAGTTTAACGATTCGTAGTTTGCGCAATAGTAATGGAGTGTTACTCAATTTTCAAAAAATGTTTAGAATTAACTGTCAAAAACGAGCAACTTTTGTTTGCAATCTATCTAATTGTACAAAATGCTACCATCCGTAATCAAAACGACTTGTTTCTTGAAGACAAGAACTGGGCATAAATAAAATATTTTCCTGCATTTCATTTCAGTTTTATGCAGTTTTACTGCGCTTTAATTACGTCACATACAAACATATTTACATAGTTAAGTATATGTGTACAGCATACGTACAAGATTGAGAAAATGTTTTGGGATTCCATCATCAGATTTATACTTGGTGACAATGGAACCAACCTCAGAAGTAACGCTCTTTTAACTAGATTTTTTTTTGAATCGGTTCAGAAATGATAGAGAAATAGATTAACACACATAAAAAATATGAGTGGAACATGTAATCTCATTCTTTTTTCACATTTTCTTGAAGATTGCTTTAAAATTGAGTTGCAATATTCCACCCGGACAAAAACACGTACGCTGCAAGTTGAGTAAAAGCTCTAAACCTCTGCGTTCTGCATCACTGCATAGTATAAAACAAAGTCCCTTTGTATGCTTAAATCTTTAAAACTACGCAACGGATTTTGTTGCGGTTTTTTTAATAGATAAAGTGATTGAAGAGGAAGGTTTATATGTATATTTTATACCCGTGCGAAGCCGGGGCGGGCCGCTAGTAAGAAATAAACATTACAATAGGTTTCAATTTTTTTCGTAAAGCGCAAAGAAACACACAAACAGAAAACAAGAATAGTTCAGGAGCAATCCAGTAACATATTCCAATCGTTTTTAAAGAATCTTCAATGTAAAAACACAATATTGAATTTCAGACGAGTAGGTATTTGAACCGAGGGCAAACAGATATCGCACCGTAGTTACTCTAGGGACTGGAGCGTTACATTTGCAGCGCAAACATACCATACACAAATGCTACGAGCAGGTTGCAATTCTCAATTATCAAAGGAAATATAACTTGCGTGTATGCTTGTGTATTGTTGCCAATCGAAATTCGAAATATAGGCAACTAGCAAGCCCGTCCCAGCTTCGAATGGATAACAAATTTCTATTTTTTCCTAAAAGTAATGTAGCTACTAGAACTATGTTCATCTGAGATAATGTTGGTAGAAGCCTAAGCCTAAGAAGATTGTAAATAATTTTTCAAATCGGTCCAGTAGTTTCGGAGTGTTATCAATACAAACAATCAAAACTTTTCTCTTTAAAATATAGAAGACTAGCTGTTTACCCGCGACTTGGTCGGCGTATTCATACAATATGTTCATAGCGATTTTCATACAATTTTTCATCCCCCATTGTAGTCTTTCGGGAGTTGATTTTGGAACAAAAAGCCTGTGTTCGAAATTGGGCTTCTAAGTACATATGCATATCATATTACATTAAAGTCGGTCTTACAATTTAGCCGTAACAGCCTAACAGTGAGATAAACTTTTGCGCTACACTGTTCTCCGCGACTTCGTATACACGTTGAAGAAGTGCCTTTAAGTAGTTAGTTAGCTAGTATAGGGAACGGAAGTAAACAGTATCCTAAATGTGGACCCGTAAGATACGCTAATACCACACATTAAAAAAAACGGTTCTGTATTTTTTTCGGGAAAAGTGAACAGTCAAACCGAAAAAAAATATTGTACAACACAGGAAATAGGCACACTACTCTGCCGGTGGTAAGGGAAACTATGACCTACAGACACGACATACGTCATTTACTCTGTGTCCAGGGTGTAAGACCGGCCATCCTACCCCTCGGATAGGTGATCTCGCTAAACAGTCTATATGGCTACAATACTAAGGTAAGGCGGTGGAATGCTACCCGAACAAGGAACCTACCTACAACTAATTGTTTATAGCCGCCCGCACCTATTTTAACAATTACATTTTTAAATGAAAGATCTATATCTTCACGTTCGTATTACAGAAGATTTATGCAGAGGTACAACCATGGCACCCACGATAAGCCGAAGATATTTAGGACCTAAGCGGGTACACTAATCCAATCCCGGGGAACATTGCTTGTATTAGAAACCAGAAAAATAAATTGTTGAGTTGCCCGACTCCGGAATCAAATCCGAGACCTGATATAATCACGATGACTACAACAGATCTCTAGTCCACTAGTCCACAGAGACCACAAACTAAATAAAATATAAAAGAATCTATACTTGCTATCGTCGGCACTTAGTGGAATTCTATTGTATACACTATATTGTAATTATATTGTACTTGTATTTTTTATTGTTGAATAAAGTGTATATCGGATGAGTACAAGTGTTTTATTACGAAAAAGTGTGTATAAAATATAAAAGGTCACACATCATAATCAGTTTTAATAAAATAAATATTTCTTGGATTTTTTACGTTAAAATAACTGCAAGTCACCTCAAGGACGTCAATAATTGTCTTTTAATCATTCATTTAGTAAATTTCAATACAACATTTTGACTTAATGATAGATTAAACGTTGATTGACGTCTCCGAGTGCTGCCGTAATGCCGTACATTCTTTGTGATGATCGAACGAACAAGGGTCAAGAATTAGATTTTTTTGGGATGTTTTTATTGAAATTATTTAAAAAAATTACCTTTGTTGTTAAATTGAAGAATAAAATTAACCATTAACGGATTTTTATGATATGATCAAAGGCTGCATAGCTTCGATTTTAACCCTCCAATTACTGAAAACCCGATTAAAATTTATCCTTTTTCCTTAATACGGCAATAAAAAAATCCAAGCCGAGAAACAGACAACATTTTTCAAAATTGTTTAGGGTTGAAAAGCGTTTTTGTACCTTGTCACACAATTTTCAAATACCTTCAATGTATCTACGTTTAGTATTTTTTCAAGTTTTCATAATATTTTTGTTATGGTTTAAGGTTACGAGCAAGCAGGGTTCCTGATGGTAAAGACAACCATCGCTAATAAACACCATAGAATTGGTAATGTTATTGTTTTTTTTATTGCGTAGCTTTCTTAAAGAAACGGATCACAAGTCACGTCTGCAAGTCTATCTTACCCTCCAGCATGGAGCACGACAATATCAAGCAGAGACGCTTTGGCAGCAGGAAAAAGTATCGCGGTGGTACAAATTTGAATTGTTGCACAGAATGCTCTTGATTAGTATATACTTATTTTATTTGAACTTTATTGCACACAAATAAATATACAAAAGGCAAACTTAATGTTATATGCATTATCTCCCAGCTAATCTTTAGGCTAACAGATATCAAATATTATGTAAGTACTACTTAATTTACAAAAACAAAGAATAATATTGATTACTTTACACATTTATTACATTACTTTATACTTCTTACACATCGCAGTACATATAAAAAGATAATTCAACAATGCTATATGTATGTATTGTTGAATTATCTTTTTTATGTGTATATACATAATATTATAATATATAAAATAATGAGTAGATATTTATAGGTACATTGTATATTATACACATAATTAAAACAAAATGAATATAAACAAAATAAAATTACAAACAATTAATTAATAAATATCTAAATATTATATAATAAATATTATGTATGAGCGTAAAGATTTTTGGAGAAGTAGACATCTAATTTGACGAAATGCTGATATCGGTGTAGTCTCTGGGGAATGTTACGCAATGTATGCAGTGCAAAGAGAGATGAACGGTTACAATTCTACAATAGTCAGTGGAAAAAGAACGTAAGCGTATATTCCACTACTACTCACAAGTTTGATAGCAACGCAGTTTTTATCATCCACTACCCGTACACCCACTGGCCATACCCACCGGTGAGTGCAGGGATAATTCATGTTTAGCCGTGCACCCACTTCATCAAACTGGGAATTAATTTAAAAAATGTTTTCGAAATTCAAATATAGGAAATAGGTTTTGAGCAATTGGAAAACAGTTATTTATCAGCAATAACTTTTCCAATTGCTCAAAACCTACATGTTTAATATATACCTACAAAAATGAATCACCATTTCACGTAGTAATTCGCGATTTTGCTAATTTTTTTGTTGTGTTAATTATTGTCAGAAGATGAAGAATGAAGAGAACAACCGAGAAAACTGCAGAAAAAAAAAACATTTTTTTTCACACAAAGTGTTAAGAGCTGGTAATGTTGATGACGTAATCGGCTAATATATAATAATTTAGATTTTAGGGGTTATTAGCTGTTATCCGCGACTTGATACGTACGTTAAAGTGACTTTTCGTGGTTAGTGATGAAAACGAAAGTAGACGAGTGCTGCTACTACTTCACACATTTTAATAAAAATCCTTTCAGTAGTTCATGAGTGAAGTGAACAGACAAGCCGATAACAAAGATAATAGCCCTCAATATTTACTGCCAGGAAACAGGTTCATATCAAAAAACAATATTCATAGTTAGGACAGGACAACGTTGGTCGGGCTAGCTAGTATGAAATAAAAATGGCACATATACAAATTTTAACACATTTTTTACACGTTTCAGGATAACACGACCGTCGTAACGGATCCTACGAAATGTCAATGGCACATCTATAGAAAAAAAGCAACACGATGGAATTTTTTTCCAATTTAATATTTATTCTATTATTAAGTAATTTAATATTTACATAGCTATATATCGTTCATCAGTTAAGACGACTATGTGGTCTGGTGTTGGTGTTGATTATGAGGTCCGAGTTAGATACCCAGGTCGGGCACCAAATGGGTTTTTCTATTTTCTAAAAGCATATAAACATGAATTGATTAAAAACAACGTTGCTCGGGATTTGATAAAGGGCCGGTCGACGAGAGGTTTGTCACCTATCAGATTTGGCACAAAGCATCTTTGGCTAATCGTGAGTGTCCTGGTTATACCTCTGCTCACCTCTTCATGGATTCGAGCGTGAAGATACTTACGTAGGTCATTAAATAACTGTCTCGGTACAATCGCCTGTCCCGTACCACGTGAATATTTGAATATAAAATATAACTGATATTTAGAATCCAACAAACTAAATATCACTAAAATCGATCCGGTAGTTGTCGAGTTGTAAGTATTTTAAAAATTCCGAGTTTGTTTTATCTGTGTAGAATACATGGTCGTTAATGTATTAAATAAATTGTTTTATATCCACATTAAAACAGCAAGCTTCCTAAAACTAGTTTTTAAATCATACATGTACGTAAACTCGTTCCTACATATTATTTAACAGATCTGTGTACGTGGTGTAGGTTTATTCGAAGTCGGACGTTCCCAGGGATTTCGCTTTCGTTTTCCGTTGTGCAACCGGTTGTTTCCACCACAGCGGAAAGCTTGTGACATTGACTGTTAACACACTACAAATCTGCTACGCGTTTACTTCTTTATATATTAATAATAGCTTTTTTTTGCCCGCGACTTTGTCAGCTTAGAATATATTTTCATACAAACTTTCATACTCCATCATAATCCATAAGGGAGTAGATTTTGAAAGACAATAGCCTCTGAACTTACAAATCTTTGTTTCTTATTTTGTATTGAATTGTATGACCGCCTCGTCGGTCGATGGGTTAGCTTACACGCCTAACTCTACTAAACAACAGCGAAGCTCGGGTTCGATCCCGACGCTTTAATGATGAACATTTAAATTTAAGTATCTGAGTTTTGAATAAATTTATTCCATTATATATTAAAGTATTTCTATGAAAAAGTATCATTGACTACCACCCAAAACAAGCGTTTAATTTGCTAACTTTTTTGGGTAGATAAATTAATGTAATTTGTCAAGGGATAATTATTTATTTATATGCATCAAGTCTCTTAAACTTTATCAAAATGTCTCTGCGGCCAGCTAAACCGTGAAAACGAAACAGACATGCGTTAGCATTTATTAATATTACTATAGAAATATGGATCATTAGCTAACTTACATAAATATAATTGTGACCTGTGATTTGGGATAATCAACAATATTAACATACGAAAATCTATACTAAAATTATAAAAGCGAAAGTCTGTCTGTTACAATCAAGCCACAAAACGTAGGCTTCTATTTTTAACTTTAAGTCCCAAAAGAATTATTACAGGGGATAAAAGTTTGTTTGAAACAATTCTATGCTGAAGAAGTACCTACAACAGCTACAACAAAGATAAATATCAAAATATTTTATCACACCCACAAACGGTTGTCCCTGTCGGGAAACAGGAACTGAACCCGCTGAAACAACCAATTTTCAATATGTGGTGAAGAGTGTTTCCATCAAAACAATACGTTAGGTATGAACGCGGTACCTATACGTCAGCCATAAATGGTGTATGCTTACAGTAGCCGATTCTACGTTCCAAACATTTTATTTCTCGTATTGGTTCGGTGGGGAACCTTATCCTAACCTTCCAATCTGACAGCTCGTAAGAGGTGTGCATAGGTTAAGGGCCATTATTCATTATCGACAAGACGAATGGTGGTAGGTCGCTGTGCACGAAAATGATCGATTAGGGATCCGTCGCATTTACCTATTCCTTCAGCCATAATTACTGTCTTGGTTCGGTCAGGAGGTTTAGCCGTCCGATAGACTTACAGAATAGGCCTAACATACTGGCCACTCTGGCCCACACCATTGCAAATATAGCAAATTGGAACTAACTTCATTTGAAATTGGCCCAACTTGCTGCAAATAAAATACAATAGTTCAATAAAATAAACCAAATTAAAACAGTAAATAATAAATAGATATCCTCGATATTATATACTTTTATATAATTAAGAAGCATATAAAAATAAAAGCAAAATAAAATCCCCGGCATTAACACAAGTTTTACATTATTATATATACACATAAAATTACAAGTATCATATTATTATATATTATTCAACAGTTAAAGAGTATATAGACGGCGTGTTTGTATGAAAAGGTTTATGAATGTGAAGGAAGCAAGACAGGTTTTTCAGGATCGTGAGGTCTGGCACTCGATAATCTCTGCCTACTCCGTAAGGGACTTGGCGTGAAGATATGTATGTATGTATGTATGTATGTATGTATGTATGTATGTATGTATGTATGTATGTATGTATGTATGTATGTATGTATCAAGACGTTCTAATATCCGCAAACCCAAAGCATTATATATGTTAAAAAAAAACTGCACTATTCAAAACAACATTCTAACGTACTTTATTACAGCTACATAAAAAGCTAATTTAAAAATTAAAAATTCTATTAGCAACAAATTTATAGAATAACAAAGGCTGTGACCACCCATGTCACAGGATACTGCCGATGTTCACAACTAGAACATCACAAAAAAAAAACATACTGGCCACAGGACAGCGACACACCTATAACCTTGGTTGTCTTTTAACATCAGGGCAGAGAGAACAAAGTGCCGTGCGCTTGTTTGTTATTGTCTCTTATTCCAACTAAGCTAAGTAGTCCTAATACGATATTTAATAGGGTTCTAAAAAAAATACCAAAGGATTTTTTTACAAAAAAATATTAAAAGTCTCGCTCGAAGCTGTAACTCCACTACGCACAAGACAAATAAAATTGTTTTTTGTCTCGTTAATTTTTGAGAGGTCGAGACGTTATGTCTCCAGAAAATCGAAGCAAAGGCATATCGCGGTTCCTTCCGTCGACAAAGGTGTCCCGTTAAATGTAAATGCAAATGTTTTGAGTATAACGTCTCAGCGCATTTGCATAGAGCACCTATCTGTAGTTCTATCATAAAACACAAACGCAACGTCACTAACGCTACTGAAGCTTGCATCCAAAGTCCACCTTTACATCTAACATAATTAAAACGCTCAGCAATTTAACACGCTTTTTAAGATGCGAGCAAAAATTTTTCCGAAAAGATTGTAACAAATGTCTCGACAGTTAATCTTCTGCAGCCTTTTAGTTAGGAAACAAATAAAAAATGGCGGATTACCGTTACCGTTTACAATGGAAACCACACACGAGTGCGGCACAATGACTCCGCGACGATTATACTATGGTAATGTTACAACCTCAGACGTGACTCATTATCGTTGAATATGTACTACACTGCTTAGGGCATGCTATTTCTTTACTACACACTGACATATATTTACTTTCTATCGGGTGGCTTAGGGTATATCTTATTAATACCTAATGTATAATCGCTCTGACCCTATCAACATCCTGTTTTGGGTACGAATACGAGTTAATTCATGACGTGTTCCAGTTTGGAGGGTAAGGTTCCGGTAAACTTACTTTTACTCGAGGCCTAACATCCCGGCCTCGGGTTGGCATCGCACCATTACCACCTTTGGTGTCTCTAGGCGGCGTGAATTTCTTTCCATCAGGAAATCCGTCCGCTTGTTTGCCTTCCAATATCACAAATAAAAAAAAAAGAATATTGTATTCGAATGTCAATCAACTGACAGCTAAGTAAAATTTATTCTTTTCATAAGTTTCCCACTGTTCCGCTAAAGTTTCTTCTCTTTCATAAGAATCTTCTTCTGGCAATAAGTAACACAACAAAAAATAATTAGGGAAATTGTTCCATGATGATATGATCACGAGTGACGAGATGACCAAGGGAAATAGAGATTAGACAAGTCCGTATGTAGGTCGCTACCAAGTCAAAATATGGTAGGTTTACCAATTTTATAAAAGAGCAAAAAAAATTATGGGGTGTTCCCCATTCATCGAACTACAACCAACATTATTTTTTTCATTAAACCTATACATGCAGGGTCTATAAAGACAAGTCCTTGAAAATGATTTTGAGGTTTCTAAAAATTTTGTTTCAAAAGTCGATCGTTTGCAAGATTGACTCTTGAAACCAAAGTGGTAAAATTTCTCAAGATTCAACAATTTTTTAGATCGCAATGAAAGCTTTCAAAGAAAATTGGTTTAAAAGACATGTTAGCAGGTTTCAAGATGTAGTAAATTTATAACACTCAAAAACATAAATTTAAAACTGTCTCTTACATGGATAATACTAGTCCAAAAGCAATTATGTCAAAAAAATTAAAAAATATTTACCTGTAACAATTCGTAGGACAGGACAAGTATTTGAAGCGAAGCAGTGGACGAACGTTTTTAATATAATTTTGGAGCACATGTAATAATAAAAATGAAGATCTCGACAAATGACACAATTTGAATTTATCTCCAAAATAATAAATAGGTCTTACGATAAAACTGTAGAGTGAATTTTGTGCAATGAAAATAATAAAAAATAGGTGCAGGCAACTAAAATGACTAGCAGACCACATTTGTAGATTTTTTGTCTGTCTGCATCCAGATCGCGTTTAACTAAGAATCTACAGTACTTATCGTTACGAAATTTGGTAGACAGGTGCTCCATGTCTCGAGGAAGGTAATATTAATAAGAAAGTAATAATATACTCTTGTGCCGTTTACTGAAGGGTACTAAGAGAAGGAAGCGTTTAAGTACTAAACTATATTTCATAAGCGCGTAACACGCGTTTTATTTTTTTATTTTTGTGTTATATTATGTACGTTACAGATTGTCCCGTAATTTTTGAAATAACAAACATATTAGCACCAAGTATAAAGTTACCAAATAACTTGATATCAGGATTGTAAAGAAATATTTGTAGATACAAGTCATCTTAAGCTAGGGTCTGACAATCATACTAATATTATAAATGCGAAAATATGTCTGACAATTTTGATAAAAGCTAAGTACTACAATTACTTAATAGTCTAAATCGGGTTACCGTTAACTGCAATCCGTCGTAAATGAAGTCGAGGGAACAGCTAGTTACAACCTATTGGACATACATACAACATACATATACTGGAATCAATGTAATACACATACCCAGGCCAAGAAATACAAATATCAAAATGTTCATCACATAAATGCTGTCCCTGAATTGAACCCGAGCCATGCGATTGGTCGATGGTGCTTGACGTTTACGCTAACCCCTCGAACAAAAAGGCAGTTGAAGCTGGTAGCCATTTGGATTTCGCGTCCAAATGATATTACCATGTTGTGTAGTAATACAAAAATACAGTTAGGTACAATATTTTCGTAGCTAGTGTTTGGTTTGGCTACACCGAAAGTAATATGACAGTCGATTTTCAGGAGGTAACAGTAGTTCTGCTACTATTCATTCAGGCACAAAATCACAAACACATCGACACAATCTTCATCGCGTTAGTTCTAACTCTTTATGATTATACCTTCAGACTGTCGGTCAGGTAGCTCAGCGCGAGTATAATTTTATTACACTATTTTAATATTTATAGTAGCTATGTAATAAGACTTTAATAATATATTTATTATTCAAGGTTAAAGGAAAAACGTGTTAGCAGTTCGAGACATCTCCAAAATCGAGACTGTCACGGCTGGGCGAGCACTAACACTGGTGAACTTTGAATTAGACACACGACGATGTTACCGCTTGCAAGTGAATTCTCGCTACTGTCGTATTATATATACTAACTAGCTGTTACCCGCGGCTTCGCTCGCGAAAAATTTAGATGCAAGCTATCCTATCTTTCAAGTTAGACCAAACCACACACGGTGCGTAAATTTGATTAAAATCGGTTAAGTAGTTTAGGAGTCCATTGAGGACAAACATTGTAACACGAGATTTATATATATTAAGATAAGATTACTACCAACTTGTGCCGTTGCAAGGTATAGTGTACGACGTGTAGTCTTCATGGCTCTGATAGGACCCACGGTTATGACTCTATCTATCTTCCTAAACGAAATGCGAGGCAAATACTACAAAATGAGACGTTCATTAAATACGTCGGATTATAATTCAGTGAGATTTGGGCACAGCCTCCTTGCGTTATTTTAATGCGTCGGATTTATTAAAAAAAGAAAAAATCTAGACTAATATTCTTTACACGAAACTCGACTAAGTTCTTTCAACATGAAATCGTTCATCGTACCGATTTATAATCCGTATGATCAATCTTCCTAAAAAAATTCGTTTTAAAGTTTTCATTCATACAATTTGTACTACCGACGCGGACGATGTTTATAACACTTTCATTTCTGAAAATTGTAACTAATAAGTAATAATGCCACCAACGAAAATATATTTTAACTCATATTGTTTTTTATAATGCTTTTATTTTTAAACATAACTTCGGTAATATTTCAATTCATACTTGAAATAATCATTTATTCAGTGTAATAAAAAATTGTATTTAAAATGTCGAAATTACAATATCTAACGGTTGGTTGATCTAAATCCAAAATAATGAAAGTTGTTACCGTCTTAATACAAAAAAAAATTAAACACTTGGCGAACACGTGTTTTATTAAAAAAAATCTAAAATTGGATTCTCTACTAACACCATGCTGCCACATCAACCACTTGTAGTTTATAACCACAACCAGAAGTTATTGATTGGATATAAAGTTTAGACAGTGTTTAGTTAAACATGCGTCTACGAGAATTTCTTTTGTGGTCTCGGCCAATATCTGATGTGTGTTTTATCGGAATTCATTAATCATATTTTTATACATATACTTGAAATAATTAATCCTTGGTTCTTGTACTTTTATTTATACTCAAATTTCTATTCTTTTGAGAAAAAAAATACGTGATATTTGGCTCTGGCCCTACCTCATACGTAAGTTAAGGACACGCCTGAATTTTCCCCCCGTGTTGGTCCGGGCTCCTATGTAGAAAAGACCATCTGCCTTCCTTGCCAGGCAGCTCGTAAAAGGCGAGCATAGGCTCACCGTCACTAACACCGTGACATCTGACTAGGTGGTCGAGTTTAGCAGCGACTCGTCCGGATTGGTACCACCGCCTTACCTATTCCTGCCGCCATAACGTCACGACGTGTTCCGGTTCGGAGGGTAAGGTAGCCGGTAAACTTACTTTTGCTCGAGGCCTAACATCCTGGCCTCAGGTTGGCAACGCACCATTACCACCTTTGGTGTCTCTAGGCGGCATGAATTTCTTAACATCAGGAAATCCGTCTGCTTGTTTGCCTTCCAATATCATAAAAAAATAATAATAGAGAAACGTATCAGCATTTACTAGGTACCTTAGTTCAGTTCTTTAATACTTATGGCTTAAGACAGAAAACACATCACTTTGTGGTAGAAACCATGGAAACCAGGAAAAGATGTCATGGATGCGTCATTGTTCTATTTGTCGCCATCTAACTTATTTCTCTTGACCGAAGCCAGTTTCCGTAACTCCTTGACCTACCTTTCCAAACTGATGGTAACTGTCTATATTAAGTTTAACCGCTGGATTTTCAAGTCGAATAAACATAATAATCATCGAAAACCGAATATCAAAAAATTTGTGAACATTTATAGTATCAAGAGGGAAAAAAAAATATAGCATAGGATGGGACATAGATACATGACAAAAATACAAGCCGCCAGATACCAAATAAAAACCCAACAAATATTTTATTTTTCCTAAACTCAAATTACCACTTTATGTCACCCGTTTTCAATCGGAAGAAGTTGTAAAAGAAAGGGCATGCGAGAAACGAGAACTGAACTCAATTTGAACGGAAGCAGCGATTAGAAATGTTTTGATGATTCTATTATTCCTTTGCGTAATTGCATCGTTTCTGAAAAACCGGCCAAGTGCGTGTCGGACTCGCGCTATCTATTAAAAATTACGTTTGTTTTATGGGAGCCCCCCTTTAATATTTACTTTATTGTAACGAGTAATTTATTATTTATTTTTCAAGGTAATATGCAAGTAAACATTCTGTAAAAAATTGAAGCGTCTACATATTACCGTTTTTAATATTGAGCAAAAAATACGAAAAAAAAACACGTTTCTTGTATGGGGGTATTTTTTTAGTATTTGTTGTTATTTCGGCAACGGAAATACATCATTTGTGAAAATTTCAGCTTTCCAGCTGTCACGGTTTATGAGATACAGCCTGACAGTCAGACAGCGGAGGCTTAGTAATAGGGTTTCCGTTTTTTCCCTTTGAGTAAAAAGCATACTTTGAAGATGATAAAATAAATTTCAATGAATAACAAATTGTTTGTGTATTATTGATCTTTTCCCAGTGCTTTCCTCATAACAGTATATGTGCTATTGTTCTAAAATTTCCTTTGCGGGAATCCTTCTGAATGCCGAACGAAATTTACCAGATTAAAAAAATTTAATTTAATCTATTGTTAATCAGAATTGCGTAATGTGCATATATAATGCAAGTTATACATCAACATATTATCAATCTAGAAACATATTACCAATAAGGTGCAAATTACAAGTAGTAGTAAAAACATAATGGCCATTTACCAATCCACGAAGTATATACTTTACAACCATGTGCCTGCGCCGGACACATTCACAATGTACTCTCATTTTTACTAACAACGCTATCTTTAATATTTACGCTTTATAAGATAAAAAAAATAAAAAAATCCATACTAATAATAGAAATGTGAAAGCATATCGCTCTTTTTCGAAATCACTGAACCGATTTTAATAAAATTTGATATGCTTAAAACAACATGATCCGAGTTCAACTTCAAACAGGCTATTTTCTTTTAAAAATCAACCCTCAAACGAATATAACAGAGGATAAATGTATTTAAGAAAATCGTAATTATTCCACGATAACGAAGTAGTATATATTATATTATGATAGTATATAATACTAGTATAATATAATAAAGATAGTATGACATAAAGGGATGTAAAAACATTTATGGATTTTGTGTCGTGAGAATAGAAATTGCATAATATAATGTTGACGATGCGTATATAGTATATACACATATACTTAAAACTCAAAAGGAAAAAATATATATAGACACACTAATAGGCGACACGAACCTTCCTACAAATGGTAATAAATACAAGGAATGTAAATTATGGTTCTGGTTGCCGGGGAGTCTGTTTCGTCGTTTCTTCTTCTGACTACTTTTGGAAGTGGTGACAGTTTACGGTACATAGGATTAAATTGCTTATATTTTTAAAGGTTTGGAAATGCCAACAAATTTTGTAATAAATACCTTATGAATAATTTAAAAAAAAGCTATCCATCTAGCGGTCCAGTTGTTGGACTTGACTGCATGAGGTCCCGGGTTCGAATCCCAGGTCGGCCAACAAAAAGAAAATTGGATTTTTCTAATTTTCTAATAAAAAAATGATGGTCGGGATTGGAAATGTGCCCGGTTGGCGATAGGCTTGCCACCTATCACATTGTGGGACTTAGTGTCTTCGGCTAATCGTGGGTGCTCTGGTTGTGCCTCTGCCTACCTGTTCGGGGATATGGGCGTGAAGATACTTTTATAAATACAATAATATTAGCCAACCCCGTGAACTTTATTTTAACAGCTACTTACAATTTGTATAGATTAAAGAATTATTTTTCCCATTTCTCCTACAATTTTCTTGGTTTTCATTTCATAGGAACCTTCTGCCAATATATGTATACACATATAGATTTGCACACCAAGATGTCGAAGGATATTGCTATGCTAAAAGCGCTAGGACTAGGTTTACTGCACAGGAATACATCAGTAGTTTGAGTAGATTATTTTAGTTTCGTGCGATGGGGTCATCACATCACTAAGATAAAAGATAAGTAGTGATACAAACGGATGGTGCTAATTCAACGTGTTTTCCTAAAACGTAGCCGAAGCTTTTCCACACTTAAAACTTTTTATAATATCGTATAACATGTCGAAAATGTTTTTAAAACTGGAAGTTTCGATAACATTTTTAAAAATCGCATACGCCGAAGTCAAATAGATCACGTTTCGAATTAATAAAGTATATAGCCTGCTGTTTACAAATAGCAATATAAAAATGCAAGAGCTCTGTCTGTACTTGGTAAATAATTTATCTAAACTCATAGTAAACAAAATTATATGACAGGGTTATGGGGGTTTAGCTAAATACACTAATAAACAGAAACACAATATATCTATTAGATTAGCATAAGTTTTGTTTTATGAAGCCATCCCTTATTTTTTCAAACATACATTACATTACATAAATTGTCTCCTTCACCCTAAGGTTGTCTGGCAGATCGCTTTGAAGCGATAAAACCGCCTTTGTGCACCTGAGTTAAATATTATAAGTGAAAGTGTGAGTATTTTTTTGGAAATTTTGGTGCTCAATAAAGTGTATTCATTAATTAATTCATTCATTCACTTAAATTTATACTGTAATCTACATCTATACATATGTATATACAAAAAAGGAAATTGTGTATAACCTAACAACGGTTGTACTGTTTTTGCTAAAAATGGACGAGGAGGTAACTTCGAACCAGGAAGGACACAGGATACCCCGATTTTTATTCCGTTCGACTAGAAAGAAACTAGGAAAACAACATTTTTTTTTTCATACAAACTGATCGGGTGGAACGAACTTCGCTGGATTTGTTAGTATTAAAATGAATCTTCATTTCGCATGATCATCAAGCCTGAACGGACGTATCAATGTTACAAATTCTTTTTTCGTTGAGTTGGTTATCGTCAAAAGGTTCTTATGAAAAGAAAAACCGGGAAAACTGCAGAGAAAAAGGAAATAACAATTATTTAGTCCATATAAACTGTTAGTAGCTGATAATATCAAGCGATTCAAAGTTCGTCGGGTCGGCTAGTAATAAATATAATAACCCGGAAATGCTGACATCGATGTTCACCAGACGAATGCTCGTGTGTTTCATTGAAAAGCTACTGCTAGACAAATTATGAACGTGTTCTCAATTTTTTAACAAAAGTAAAAGTAATCTGTACATGAAATATTTTTTAAAACAATGATTACTACTTCTTGTACATACAGGACACAGAACCCAAAACGGGGGGTCATTTAAATTTTTGTCGGTTTTTGAATAGATAGAATGTTTCAAGAGGCAGGATTACATGTACAATAACACAGAAGTTTTGTATCCGGCGTTACTTTGCGGAAAACCATTATAATAGACGAAGAATTAACTGTTATTTCAGAGTTGCTCAAAGTGGGGTTCATGATGTAACCAGTGGTACAGAACCGTAACTAGTAATAAATTACAGTGCTAAACTTTTACTTATTTTTCTTGATCTTCAACAATTCGACCGTGGCCACCGACTGCCGTAGGGGGTGGTCCCACGCCATTTGTTAAAGTGTCTTTCAAAAGTTTAAGAACCCCTGCTTTATTTTGTTTATTCCGCTAAACTCGTGTAACTTTTGTGGTGGGAAATTTCTAAACCGGATTAGTCCAGTGTCACTTGGGAGATACTCGCCACAAAAATTACACGGATTCCGCGGAATAAGTAAAATACAGGCTTATTCAACACCTATATTAAAGTTCGATTGAAAATGTAGCACGAAGAACAGTCAAGTATAATCTTCACAATAAACATGTCATCAATCAACATGTAGGTGACAATGAAAATACCACGAAAACGGCTACTATCAAATTGCAAACATCGTCAACAGCGGCTGAGCAATCGACTTCCTTTTTTACTCATTTAAGTAAAACAGGTGGTTCTTATTTCTACTGGTTAAGGTATAGGTATTCTTTGTCTAGCGATCACCTTCTAAATCGAGAATTAGATTATAATTGTTTTTAATCGTTTCTTTTTGTTTGATGGAGACCTACTCTAAAAGTAGACCTTAACGCCCATATCCCTGAATTAGTAGGCAGAGGAACAGCCGGAGAACACAAGACTAGCCGAAGATACTATGTGCCACCACGTGATAGGTGGCAAGCCTATCGCCAACCGGCCACATATCAAATCCCAGGCAACGTTGTTTTCATTAGCAAATTGAAAACATTTTTTTGTTGCCCGACCTAGGGATCGAACCTGGGACCTCAAAAAGTCAAGTCCAACGCCGGATTGCTAGACCACAGAGGCAAAAAACCAAAGGTAGACGTGTAATGTCATTAAAAATGTAACTAAACTTTTTGAAGCGTTTTGGAAAAAACATACAACATCATACTTGTTAAAAGTTAAAGTTTATGAAAGTCAATATAAAAAGAGACACATGTTTTATTCAAGCAGATATAAAATATTGATTTCGCTAGCAACGAATTCCATTAAAAAGAACAAATATAATGCGGCTGATAGCGATGTTAATGCCCGTTCAGTTTTGCCAAGAGGAAGGTATTTTTGGAACGTGTCAATAAGTAAGTGTATAGTAAATTTAGACCGCCACGTCATCACACGATGTAGGAAATCATTGAATTTCCCGTGTATCGAATGCGTTTCTACTACAACAAGCTATCGGGAGATTTTTTGTAACTCGGTACACTCAAATCGTCTCCTCATTTCGCTTACTGACGGTAGGTTTTTGTACGATCTTAACATTTAAGAGGTCAGACGGTGAGATGACTCATTACGGTCGCTAGTCGCAGGTAGTTAATTCAAAACCTTTGTGATAATGTAAGTAAAGCCTCATTACTTTTCGACAAACTACGAATGGTATTATGGCACTTGTGGTAGGTGTACGGTTGATTGCTTATAGCAACCGGTCCGTAGAAACAAACTTCACAACTTATTTATGTCATAATTATGCTAGAATCGGGATGGTGTATGACAAAATCAGTCTATGCACAAAAATCGGCATATAAACTGACCATGAAGAGAAGTCGATAATAAAAAGAGAATAACTTAAGAATTACATACAATTCCTGAGAGAGAAAAGACTTCGAAACACCAATTAGTGCATTGCATGAATAAAATCGCCTTTGTGGTCTAGCGGACCAGGCGTTGACTTGACTTCATGAAATCCCTTGTTAAATTCCCGGGTCGGGCAACAAAAAGAAAATGTAGTTTTTCCAATTTTCTAAATAAAATGTTGCTCGGCATTGGATATGTGGCCACTTGGCGATATGCTTGCCACCTATTACATTGTGGGACTTAGTATCTTCGGCTAGTCGTAGGAGCCCTGGTTGTGCCTCTGCCTACCTCTTCGGGGATATGGGCGTGAATAAAAAATCAATAACAAAAAAAAACACATGCACTCAAGTACATCGAAAGAACACGAAACAGCAACACAAAAGGGTTGCGACTAACAAGACTGCTTTTTTCAAGAAATATAATTACAATATCCTCTTAATCCTACCTAAAGTTCACAGAAACTTTTTCAACGCATCAGGCTTAACAAGGCCTTCCAAAAATTATAGGAAATGATACCTAAGAAGCGAATAATACACATTTGTGATATTTGAACAAAAGGTGAAAAAAATAACCAACAAGACTAAGAAATTAAGACACTATGTTAATTACAAAATGCATGGCCCTGTTAGGAATCGAAGCTGAGTCTTGTCGATAGTCAGCGTGATTTGGCGGAAACATTACCCTCTCCCAAAGAAGTGATCTCAGTTATTGAACACAATATTTGAAACAAAAAAACTGAACTTTTTTTTACGTGAAGTAAGTATTGTCATGTCAGTATGCCCAAAGAGGTTAGCAAAGACACAACTAATAGCTAAAGAAGTTTAGCCAAAGGAAATGAATTCCCACAATGTGATAAGTGGCAAACTTGTCAAAAACCAGGCACATTACCCTCGTCTAGTTGGTCGAGTGGCTAGCGTATACGCCTAACTACATTGACCAACCGCGAGGTTCGGGTTCGATACCCGACGGGGGCAGGCGTTTATGTGATGAACATTTAGATGTCTGCGTTTCCGGGTCTGGGTGTTTTTTAAATTTATTCTGGTATCTATTTAAGTATTTCTATGTATTAGTATCGTTGGCTATCACCCATGCCACAAGCACGTAATTTGCTTACTTTGGGGTTAGATTCAATTTGTGTAACTTGTCTAGGGATATTTATTTATTATTATTATTATTGTTATTACCAATCCCGATCTACATAGCTTTTGTTAGAAACCGGCCGACCGGGAAATCCAACACTTCATGTAGCCAATGCTTACATCGCACAATTAGACCAAAGAGGCTGTTAACGTTTAATTTTCTTTAATTAGTACATACATAAACAAAAATGTTTTATCTGCTATTATAACAAAATTCATATAAAATCTCATCGTGTGATGTTATTTATCGTTTACGAAGCGCATAATAAGAAAATCAATGCAAGCGCATCTCCGACCGTTGACCGAACTTAAACGTCGTTTAATGATGACGTGGCGTTTGCCTCGAATGTGACACACATTATTTGTATGGAACATTTCAACAGTTGGCAAAAAGTGCCAGAGCAGTATTTAACCTCAGAGTCGAATGATAAACTTTGATCGAATATCTATCTTGACGAAATCCGTAACGAGGAAATTCTAGACCATTATTTCTATACTGACTAGGTCGAGCTAAGTCAATATGAAATGTGAAATAGACAGTTAGGCTCTGTAGGTCTTATCGTCAATAAACTAGATTATCCGATTGTATTGGTTGGTACATATCATATGTATATGTAGTTATAATTAAGTAAGAACACACTAACCGCCTTTCGCCTTTTCTCGTTTTGGTCGGCTGTTTTCAATTTCAATTTTTTTTTAAACATGCTAATGTTTAACAGGATCGTGAGGTCTTGCACTCAAAACTCTCTGCTTACCCCGTAAGGAACTTGGCTTGAAGATATGTATGTATTTATGTAACGTTTAACAGTTAATCATTGCAAAATGAAGTTTAATTTTAAAAAGTTTAACCAAGCGCCAACGATGGAAGTGTAACTTATATATTTTTACGATTATTTTTGTTCAGTCTTCATAATTCCAGATATTTAACGTTATTTCTGCAACATAGTAGAATTTGTTTGCAGCCTATTAAAAGTAGTTTAAGATACGACTAGGTCGTTTCTACCTTCATCTGTCCAATAAAAATCGCGGTAGACGGTAGTACTTACCGATTCCTGCGATACCAAAATAAACTAACCTTAATCGCATAATACACGTATTGTAATAGGAAAGGTCAATCGACAGGCTAATAAAAAAAACCTAATAGCAATTAATTCTGAAACATAAGAGATATATATATACACAGAGGCCGACGTGGCGACGATGTGTGTTGGAAAACTGTTAGTAAAATAATAATTTACGGCAACTGGTCGGTCGAGTTTAGTCTGACAGGACCAGTTCATTGTTCAGAAATGTACTTAGCCGTGCAACTTTCACCAGTCGACGTTGGTAATTGCTAATATATTATAGTGACAAACTAATTTTTTTTTGTATTTTTACAGTACAGGAAGGCCAACAAGAGAATTAATATTACCGCTTCAAGGATGGGCTCTAGAAAATTCTATCGACTACACAATATTACATAATACTACAGTGTTACATCCGCAAATCTCTAACGGAAAGAAGTATTCCTCGACTGTAGACATTAATAGTCAGTTACCAATCTTAGGCTGGGATGTTAATATCGTAGCTTCAAAAAAACCACGGGTTATACTTCGGGAGTGCCGGCAGAAATGAAAACTTGAATATTAACGTTGTGCATTTTTGATATTTTGGAATGGTTAGGGAATAATTTTGCACGAATTGCTTTAATTATTAGAATGAAAATACTATCATTTATGTGGTAGAATACAATATTCATTTATTGCGCTATCGTACACAAACAGGATAACACGAAAATTCGCACAAGCGCCATGTGCCGTTTTACGAAATTTCACTTCACGTGTCCTGACGCGAGAGAAGTTTTTACCCATTTCAAAAAAAAGTGCGCAACGCCGCTAAAGAAGTTTTCAGTTCAAAAACAAAAACGTGACTGGCCCATTGACGGTGCCGTTACAGCAGCAGGAATTTATAAGTCGTCAGCATTGAAATCTATCTCATATCCTGCGATTAAGAAATATCACCTGAACTTTAAATCATCTTCCACGCTAAGGCGAACTTTGTTAATCCATGCCAAGTCCAAGTTTCTATTTAACCACAAATCGCCCAAAGCTATTATACCCACTTACGTATCCCATTCTCAGTTATACGCATAAGCTAACATACGTTCAAACCCGAATACTAATGTTTGATTTAAACCGCATCGTAATAGTTAACGTTAGATTAGACAAGTTGACAGACATAGAAACTTGATTAACATATGGAAACTATCAAAAGCTTATTACTAAGGAATCCCCTTAGATGTACAATGTACATTAATCTAGATCGGTTATACTCAACTAGCGGGTCGCAAGACCGCGTGTGGCCCGTCGAGTTTTTGTGGTTGACCCATCTGGTGTTATTTTATAGTTTATTTTAAACAATTTTGAACGCATAATAAAAATTAACAGGACGCTGAGTAAATATGTCCTTAGAAGCACTAATCCGCCACGGCTATTGTTAACTATCAGTTTCACGCAGCTTCGCCTGTCTGTAACTTGGGTTTTTCAGCACCGATTTTTATGAAACAAGGCCTATGTCACTCAGGGATAATATAGCATTCTAAGAGTGAAAGAATTTTTGAAATCGGTCCAGTAGTTTCGGAGCCTATTCATTTTAAACAAACAAAAAATCAAACATTTCCTCTTTATAACATTATTATTGTTAATAGTGCACCAATAACTGCAATATACTTATAGGTACAGTCGTGAAAACCTAAAAAGAATTAAAGGCGCCTATAAATAATGCAAAGTGTTTAGAGCGGGAAGGGGTTAAGCCAAACCCATCTAATCTTATTTTGGTGAAAGGTATCTCTCAAACTTTTTGTTTCGCAAAAAATAATTTACAAGAAAAAAATATTTAATTATATTCGCTAGAATTTTCTAGAATAGCAAAACGTCGCACACTTCACTGTAACTCGAGTCTTATTTTTTCCTTTTAGAATAAAATCAAAGCATTTTCAATAACAATACAACTACAAAAAAAAAAAAAACTCAAGCGAGATTTGAGGGAGGAAGGGGTTGTATCAAATCTCACTAGGGGAAACTATACAAAATATATCACCTAAGTAATAGATGTCCCTTAATTTTTTTTTACTGTGACAGTATGTGTCTTACCCGTGTTGGTGAACCCTAAGAAAAAAACAAAGAGACCTACTTTTCGATTCTGTCTTCCGTTATTCACAAGTGGAAAAGGCTTTGCAATTTACCACTGCTTTATGAGCAATTAAATTCAAACATTTTCACCATTATCAAAATATTTTAACATAGTAATAACATCGGATGATCTAATCCCCCTCGACTTCAATACTTGCTTGGTAAATTAGGAGGAGTACAAGCAATATGTCTTACATAATAAAACGAAGTATTCCATTTTTATCTGAGACGATGGAAGGGGCGCTAGTCGCATCATAAAAAGCCGTAGCCCAAAATCATGAATAAATGAAATATTTGGTGCCATCACTAGTGCTGACGAATTTCCATGTACATTACTACTCACAAACATAACAAGAAGAGTTTGCATCTTAAAGAATTCCACACCCGAACGTTTTACAGTTAATTATTTACGAACAAAAATGTGACCCAGAAGAATGAATTTGCAAAATACTAACTCATACAAGCGCAATAAAACTGCAAAAACCTAACTCACACAAACGGAAAAAACTGACTCCAAAAGATAGCTAATGATTCCGAGATGGCCCCACGTTCCCACATCAATTTTATCAACGTCCCACTAGCAGTTTTAAGTTATACTTAATAACACATACACCTTTCTTTATGTTGACACCGTTATTAATTAATGAATTATTAATATAACTAAGAAACCCCTAGACAGATCATGATAAAACTATTGTGGGACCACCTCGGAATCATAACCTAGATTTCTTATATCACGTAACGGCAGAGTAATCACGTAACAAACATACAGTCGATTTGAGAACCTCCTCATTTTTGGTGGTTGTTTAGTGTAAAAAAAAAGTATATTTACGCCCATATCCCCGAAGAGGCAGACAGAGGCACAACCAGGGCAACCACTACTAGCCGAAGACACTAAGTCCCACAATGTGATAGGTGGGAAGCCTACCGCCAACCGGGCACATATCCAATCCCGAGCAACATTTTTTTTTATTAGGAAATTGAAAAACCAATTTTATTTTGTTGCCCGACCCGGGACCTCATGCAGTCAAGTCCAACACCCGAACCGCTAAACAGCTGTATAAGTAAGAACTTATTTTCTTTAAATTACCAATTTGACAAACTATTACGAAAAACTTATAACAAATATTAGAGAGTACGAAATCGAAAACTGACTGGATGCATTAGCACACATTCACTGGTTTCCAGACAAATTCTGTCGTTTAGAAAATCATATTGGTTTGATTTCAAATACGAAAAGTTAATTAATTAAAACTGAAGTTACGCCGTATGTCGTGCTCGTGTCATTACTCATTACCATCCAATATACGCGTGATTGAATTGCGATTGGTACACTACGATTGGTCCCGTATTCAATTCTACCGGGTGTATATCAAAACCCGTCGTATCTTTGTGTATACCCAGTTTGTGGTTGCTCTGTTACTAAAGAACTATTTTGTGTGTTTGTAGTTACAGGATGGCGTATGAAGATTCTAATATCTGACTTTCTGCGAATTATTTACCATTGTTTATTTTAAGGACATTTCCACAATGTACGCACATCCAGTGTACTAGCGCTTATATTCTCTTTCAGAACATCTATTGACTAGGGGACAATTAGTGTATCTTCAGTTATATGTACTCTTGAACACAGTACCAGCGGATTATTAACACATACTTCAAAAAAAATCTATCTTTAACAAAAATAATGTTAATGATATGCTAGTATCGTGCTCAAGAGTAAAATGACATACCGATTGAAATTTCCAATTTGCACTAAATCGAGATTTAAGAGTAACCCTGCTGTTATGGGAGTCACAAATGGAGGATTTATCAAAAGGAGAACCATATCCCAAGATTTTTTACTAATTGAAATTATAACAATTAAATTTGCATTGAAATGCTAAATATGGATTCAAATACTTTATTTAAAAATTGTGTGTGTGTGTGTGTGTGTGTGTGTGTGTGTGTGTGTGTGTGTGTGTGTGTGTGTGTGTGTAGTGCATAATACACAACAAAAGAGAAACTTTTATATACAACTAGCTGACCCGGCAGACGTTGTTCTGCTATATTTTTAATGTGATTTAATAGTAAAAAAATTTGGGGTGCGTCACCCTCATCACTTAAGGCTATGAAAAATAAATGTTGGCCGATTCTCAGACCTACTCAATATGCTCACAAAATGTCCCTAAAATCAGTCTAGCCGTTTCGGAGGAGTTCAATCACGCACACCGCGACACGAGAATTTTATATATTAGACTAGGTGACCCGGCAGACGTTGTTCTGCTACTTTTTTTTAAATGTGAAATTAGCAACAAAATTGGGGTAAGTCACCCTTGTCACTTAGGGGTATTAAAAATAGATTTGGGTCGATTCCCAGACCTACTCAATATGCTCACAAAATTTCATGAAAATCGGTCGAGCCGTTTCGGAGGAGTTCAATCAGGCACACTGTGATACGAGAACTTTATACACTAGATTAGATTATCTCTCGCCGACTTAATTCTGCCTACATACCTATAATAAAAGACTTTGTTTCTTTATCGTGACGTATTTTCAACTTTAGTTTCAAACCGCAACAACTCCAAAGACGTTTCACTCCAATATATACAGACACCGATACGTACATCCCATTCAAATATTATGAATGCTATAGTTCAGAGGTTCCCAAAATCTTTTCGTCTAACGCCCTCTTTAAAAGTCAGTAAGCTTGTAACGCCCCCTACTTTTTTTATCTTAAAAACCTCAATAGTGCGTAAGTCTCGCTTGAAATTTAATTAAAACTATATTCTAAACGAGACTTTTCTTAGCAGAGAATAATGCTACTTGACAATGTCAAGCATGTCTTATTTCAAACCATTATCCTATTTAATCGTATGTGTAGCCTGAAGATTTTAATTTCAGTGAATTTTAAAATAAATATGAAGTTGTTTGAGTTTCAAGTCACCCATCGCCACTTTTATTTTCTGGGCCTCTTGTCGCCCCCCTCCAGGCGTCCAGCGCCCACAAGGGGGCGTTATAGCCCACTTTGGGAAAGACTGCTATAGTTTGTAAAGTTTTGATGTTGATGTAATTATTCAATAACGCCTAAGTGTCTGAACTGTCCGGCTCGAAATTTGGCACCTACAAAGTCTTTGAGCAGAGAAAAATGAGCCAGTTCATATCCATATCGTTTTAACCTTTATAATATGATAAAGATATTGTAGGAGAACTAAACATGTAACACACGAAAGAAGTCGCGTGCTAAATTTAGTACAATAACAATAAACGGCTCTCCTGATAATAACAACCACACACGTTTCATTAACAATATACTTAGAAAGAATTACAATATTTCGAATTATTGACAGTATTGAACATCCGTCCAGTTTTATTATTGACAAAAGGTTTTAGATAATAGGATGAGCAGCTGCTACCGATGCTATTGATACTGAAATAGGTACGAAATTTAAACTGAAAGGGACTACAGCGTTGTTTGAATACAAAATAGGCGTACCTACTATGGAACCGTTCGCAATTACTTATTTTTGAATTTGCTTAACAAATCTCAAACTTGTATACTTACATATTTTATATAAATTTATATTTAATGTTTACAAAATAGTATTAATAGTTTACTAAGTGGTAAAGTTTCGCAGCTAATCGACCGGATTGGTACCACCGCCTTACCTATTCCTGTCGCCATAGTGTCAGCGCTTGCCGTTGACGTGTTCCGGTTCGGAAATTACCCGGTTACCCGGTAAACTTAGTTTTGCGTGAGGCTTAACACTGGTGTCTCTAGGTGGCGTGAATTTTTGAAGTGAAAACTTCTTTAGCGGCGTTACGCACTTTTTTTTGGATGGGTAAAAACTTCTAAACTCGCGTCAGGACACGTGACCTGATCGAAAATTCGTAAGACGGCGCAGGGCGCTTGCGCGAATGTTCGTGTTGTCATGTTTGAGTACAATAGCGCAATAACTAAATATTGTATTCTATCACATAAATGATAGTACTTTCATACTGATGATTTAAACAATTCGTGCCAAATTATTCCCTAACAATTCCAAAATATCAAAAATGCACAACGTTAATAGTCAAGTTTTCATTTCTGCCGGCACTCTCGGAGTGCAACCCGTCGTTTTTTTACCATCAGGAAATCCGTCTGCTTGTTTGCCTTCCAATATCATAAAAAAATAAGAAAATATTTGACTGATTAAATATCAATAAATAGCATATTGATACGTAATATTGAATTTAGACAAAAGTCGACTAAAGCCAACTAACTAATCTTCCATTGGCTGTCGTCGTTGTGACCATAATGAGCGAACGCGAAATGAGACTTGGTCGCCGTATAGGGTAATTTGGTAAATTTTGAAAATTGGTTGTTATATCACAATGTTCCCTCAGCCATCGATTGAGAGGTAGGTAAATAGTTTTAGGATTGAAGAATAAAGAGTATACTGCCCCTGATTTTCAGGGCTGAACAAAATATAGTTTGCAATAAGTTTCTACACATCGTCGCCGAAAGCGAACGAAGGACATTTGCACGTTTTCGGAAATCAATGAAACCAAGAAATGGAATGTATGTATGTATTTCGTTGCATTTTGTTTACTTACTCTCTGTAGTCTACCCGGCGTTGACCAATCGTGACGAAATTTTACACGGCCTCTTAATGAGTAGGTAGTTAAATATTTCTAATTAGCAGCCCGGGCCCAGTTTCGCATGGCTGGACAAACTTCTAAGTTATAGATATATATAATAGCACATAAACGTTCCTATTGAACCACTATATCTATTAAAAAAACCGCATCAAAATCCTTGGCGTAGTTTTAAAGATCCAAGCATACATATAGTGACAGACAGTGGAAAGAGACCATGTTCTATACTAGTGATGGGGTTTCCGTGAAAGAGATAAATAGCTAATAAAACAGGCAGTTTACATAAGGACACTAAGGGCCATTTGTTTACGAGTGTTGATCCACATTATTTAACATATCTTAGTATAAAAATCCCATTCAGAAACTTAATTACTTTTATTCACTAGAGATAACAAATAAATCATTCGCTCAACATTACAAATTTAAAATGATATTTACGTCGAATTGGCCATTGTTTCAAAACAGGTAGATTCGTGATAAACTTAATTTTGGAGAGTGTAAGGATGCTCAAATTATTTTTTTAAACAGTACAATGGCAAAATTTATTTAAAAGACCAGTAGTTTAATGGAAATAAAGTAGCTGAGTCAAATAAATGAATGAAGTATGATACCATAGGGATGCATGAACGTCCATATCCCCAAAGAGGTAGGCATAAGTACAACTAGGGCACCCACCACTAGCCAAAGACATATCAGCCAGTTTCGGGAATGCGTTTCAATTTTAATTTACGATATCTTATAAATCTTAAAATATATATAATAAATTACATGACACGGTGTTTGACAGCAATGTACTCCTAAATTACTTAACCAATTTCAATCAAATTTGCACACTGTGTGCAGTTTGATTCAACTTGAAAGATAGAATCGCTTACAGCAAAGCCAGAACATGCAGCTTATCTCTTTATATCTATATAACAGATATGTAACATATGTTTGGTATAGATTTTTAAACCGAGCACATGGTGAGCAACTGTTCACTTTGGTTGGGTTTAGAAATCTTAATTAACTGAAATCATGTTTAAACAGCTGTTTTAAAGATTGTAGTAGTAAGTTAAAATTGATTGGTGTTTCGGAAACTGGCTGTGAGTCGCACAAAGTGGTATCTGGCAAGCCTATCACCAACCAGGCTCATATCTAATATTGGGCAACATTTTTTAAAGATATTTTTTATTTAAAAAAACACTTTCTTCGTGTTATCCGACCTGGGGATTGAACCCGAATATCCTCATTAAGTTATGTCTAACACCAGACCAGTAGATCACAGATATCAAGTAATAGTACTATTGCACAGAAAACGAACTTGCATACAAAACACAAACAAACTTGAATATATTTAATATATTTGAAGCAAATATAACTGACTTACATAAAGACTCACACAGGTCAATTATGTAAAATTGAAACTGACAAATACAAGGCTCTTATAGTGCTAAACATAGCCGAGATAAGGATCACAATGTGACACCACATATTACGGTTGTCCTTTTACTGCATTGCATATTCCTGTCACCATAATGACAATGTCATGTTCTGGTGCAGGGGATAGGGAAGCCAGTGGAGAATTGCAAAGTTCTTCTAACACCCCAGCCACAAAACGCAAGGTGCGACGCGACTACAACATCTTTGGTGTTCATAGGCTGTTTTTATCTCTTACCATCAAGGGTTATGTTGCAGCCTGTTGTTGTGATGCCTGGACTAATGTCTATCAGCTTCCTCGTTTTTCAGACAGGAACATGGCAGTTCAAAACATCATTATGGTAGCAGAAACAGATAATGGAGTTTGTATTGTAGGATTGCAGAAAAAAAACTTTTCCCTTTTTTTTTTAAACTTTATATAATATAACATTTATATTTAAAATATTTTACTTCAGAATAGAGAACGGTCATAATAATGTTAGATGTTTTGTTTAATTTAATTGCTGATAGCTAGCGTCAGTTGACAATATAACCTCTGACATATAATCTAGAAAAATGTTTCAAATAAACAATCTATACTTGGCACTGACTTTCTTAATTTAACCCAGTGCCCAGTTTCAAAGTCAAGCACACACTTGTAAGTCACAGAGTAATGAATAACCGTCTAAAACTTCTATGAATTGACTGTCAAACATATACACATTTTTTGAAATGAAACAAAAATATTTTGGAGATAGGCATATTAAGAAATATTTTCAAAAATAAATCAGTGTTTATCAACTTCTTGATTTCAAAATTGTATGTTTGATGCATACTATGTTCTTTTATTATCACTTCCATTGATTTTTTCATCATTGATAAACTAATTCAAAAATTAGTTTTTAAAATTTTAAAAAAGAGTATTTCCAACGTGTTATTGTATCATTGTGATCACAACTGATTATAGAATCCCCAAGAAATCAAGAAGAAAACATTAAAATATTTTGTATAATTAGATGACATAATATTGCAACTGAAGTCAGTATTTAAAATTGTCGCAGTTTTACTGAATCGAAGTAATTTAAATACTATTTCTAGCTATTTTTCAGTCACTCCTGAACATACTTCACAACTGAATGTAAGAGTTTATCACTAATAGTCATATCACTAGTAACCTGAAGATTTGTACTGCCAAATGTGAAAAGTCAATTAAGTTCTACAGAGTCAAAGATGAATACAAAGTTTTTAGGATACAAATAATAAGTTTTTTAGACTTGACTATTCTTTCATAAGGCTATTTCCAACTGGTTCTTAAATTTATATTATTTTGAGTGTAAAATTTTAAAATTATTTAATCAAAATTTAATCATGTATGTGTATTTATGACTTATAACTTTTAATGACTTATTAACTATTTAAGATATGAAACATATACTAAGCGTAAGTATACTCTGATACTGATTCTAGCATTCTTGACCACCTCATTGGATTATGGGTTAACATACCTACATGTGATATATACTATTGATTAATTATTGACAAAGTTGAGGTTTAATCCCTGATGGGAAATTCTTAGACAGTTTAGTTTATAGGTTTACACGGACCTATCTATGTACACTGGCCGTCTTATCAAAAACATTACTAAAGTTCTCCAAGGTTCAACCTGGTATCACAGTCTTTAATACACTGTCATATAGACTACAATATCAATTTAACTTTTGTCTTAATTATTTAGTCTATGTTTATGAATGTACCTGTAGGTGTTCATTTAGAATTTTCCCTATAATACTAAAAAAAAAAGAAATTTCAAGTTAAATCGATAAAGTTCATATATAATACTGATTTTTTGTCCAATATTAGGAAACATTGGCATCAGAATTAATCTCAGAATCTGTATTTTGCTCCTAGAAAGTATAAGTTATTACGATAGATAAAATCAATTTGAATTGATTGTAGTGTTTAGATAAAAAAAAAATGTAAAACTGAAGTAGTCTTCTTATATTTTATAAAAAATTTATATTGTAGGGTAGATTTCAAACATAATTTTAATTTTTTAAAATAATATTAGTTGTTTAAAGATGGCAGCATTTGTCTTTTTTATATTACAAATCAAAGTTCAAGTTTAATGTTAACCTTTATCTCATACTGAAATACTCAATATAACATCATAATATAAAATGTTTAATTACCCTGACAAATCTTACTTATAATGTGGCTAAGAACCTTCTCAATCATAACAGTTTTCAAATCACATCAAATCGGTCAATTTGTTTAGGAGTTATAATGCCAAAGAAAAATGCAACTATTCGATAACAATCTATAACACCCCTCTTTTTTCTGTCAAGAGTTAAAAAGACAAACATAAAGCAGTAAATTTATTTTATATTTTATTAATTTCACGAACAAATTTACAAACAAAATGTAATTTAGATTAGTAGATATTAGTAGTCTTTGTAGACGATATTTGGAAATCAACAATTACTTTTACAACAATACACAAGCAACAATTACTTGGTTTACAACAAAAGAATTATCTCAAGGCAATGGATGTGGGTCAAGTGATTATTTTGTCTGTGTTATGTTACATTTGTTATTGTAAAAATAAATCTACCTATTCATCAAATTTTTAATTACAAAAGAACAAAGTATTGCCTTACTAGATTTTACAATTCAATTCAGCAAACAGATCTTTTAATATTCAAAATGTATAATTCAAGGAATATTTAATGAGCCTAATATTTAGTTACATGAGAATTGAAACATTAGTGACTAGAGATGAAACAAGTTTTCAATGACGATGTTTTGTGATAGGAAGTAATATATAAAAGGAAGAGCTAATTAACATTCGGCGCGGCGACCGCGAAGCGCTCCACACGAGTCGCTAGGTCCCCCGCGACAACGCGGAGCACTCATCCACTAGACCGAAGCGCCGAACCTCTTATTATCGTATTAATGATACACGATGCTCGCTTATTACAACCCCATTCAACTTCATAAAACTCACAAAAATGTTTTGACAACATTAATTATAACCTAAAATCTCGTGTCAAAACTCGGAATTTCATCAGTTTTAACAAAAAGAAATGATAACAGTCGCAGTCAAATACCATTTATGTGCCTAGCCATCCGTACGTAGATACGCAAACTGATACAAATATACCTGGATGCAAATGCTGCCCTATATCAAGATTTTTTGTAAATTTTGAACAACTTGACAATATATTCACGATTACCGGCTTGTAACATTGTTTTATTTAGAAATCTACTTGTAGCAGTGAGAATACTGACTTTAGACATTATTAAACTAATTAATAAGAACAAGTAATGAAGGTACGACTGCGACAATCAAAGCAAAGCACCGCTACTCGGCTGGCGGTGAACCGGCGAAGCTACAACAAAAATAACCAATTAACGTTACTTACCGCCGACTCTGTACATATTCGCAGCCATTTTTATACACAATCACTATTCATTAACACTTAATTAATCTACATCTGACACAATTAATAACTATAACACTATGTAATTGAGCTTTTAACAATGTTTTTCATCACGTTAACTCCGGACGCCTTTCGCTGATCGCCATTTTCTTTCACACTACCTAATAATTTGGCCAGTGCGCAGTCGCACTTTTTGGCGTAAACTTCCTGCTCTTAAAACAAAGCAATGACATGTCATTAATTTTCTTTCCACTTAATTAGTCTCTTTTATTGGGGGTTTGACAAAACTTTGTTAAATTCAAGAAATCATGTCTTGCAATAATTGAATACCTACAATTTACTATTGCTCCAAATAAAAAAAAAATAATGCATTGAAAACGTTTCATTATTTTAAATGAACAATATTGTTTTTGACATTATTACAAGATTCAAGTACGAGAGATGTAATATGCAGTAAATATGCTGATTTATTCTAAAGTTTAAAGAATTTAATACACTTAAATAGCTGAAATTCAATTTTGAAAAAAATATAACTTAAATGAAAAAGGTTTTTTTATAAATTATATTTTATTTTGCTTGGAATGAAACGTTCTAATAGCATAGCAAAGACAAGGACGCTAGACAATCTATGGAATAACTTTGTTTTGGCTATGTCAGTCCCAAAATTTCAAACTAGTTAAATATATTCTTAACGCAACAATTTTATTTAAAAATAAGTTGTTTATAATTTATTTAAAATAAAAGTTTGTTTTAACTTTTTATTAAACCATGCTACGTTTCATAGAATGACGTGGCTGGAGTGTCAGTTTTACTAGTCTATGGTTATCACATTTGACAATTGCCAAATCAGCCTGCGCCAAGTTCGCCCGTCTGGGTTTATAAAATCCAAATAAAAAATTGTAATTCTGAATGGATTCTTGACGTGATTCATAATAATTTCTAAAGTTTCAGCTTTTCGATAGCACATGCTATCTCGGTTTGTACATTTTTGTTTCTTCGAACAGTACTTCTGGTGTAATTTGCATAGCAATAAACGGTTTGTTTTTACGTTTCTGTAGAAAAACAGTGAAATGGCGACATATGAGGAGTTTATTCAACAAAATGAAGATAGGGACGGCATAAGATTTACCTGGAATGTGTGGCCATCCAGTAGGATTGAAGCAACAAGGCTAGTAGTACCCCTTGTATGTTTGTATCAACCACTGAAGGAACGACCCGATCTACCGCCGATCCAGTATGAACCTATATTATGTACACGTAATACATGTCGTGCAGTTCTAAATCCGATGTGCCAGGTTGATTATAGAGCCAAATTATGGGTCTGCAACTTTTGTTTCCAAAGGAATCCTGTAAGTACACCTTGCTTGTAATTGTAGAGGTTATAGAGGATGTTATGTTTTAGAATTATTTTTCTTTTCAAACAATCTATTGAGCATCATACAAAAATTATATTTTGTATCCCTGGCATTATAGATCTTACTCAAACGTTCAACAAAAAAAAAACAGTACCCAGTTTAGAATTACATCAATATTAACATTTACATTATTATCTTGTACTAATGTAATATGTACCAATACCAATTTCTTAACAAATCTGTTGTCACTATGCTTCATTAACTGTTCTAAGTTATAACATATTGGAAAAGTTAAATAGTAATATTAATGAAAAATCAATTGATTCTCGATAAATTCCATTTTCAATTTATTTCAAAATTAGCAAAATAAAGGCTAACTCTACATCTACTATAATATTTACGTAACATAACCTGCCAGATTCAATTAAATTATTTTGTTAAGTGTTTTTATGAATTGTTGTTAACTAACACCCATAACACAATTGTATATTTTCTTACTTTGCACCAGTTTGTGTAATTTGCCTAGTGATATTTGTTTTACTTATAATTTTTTGTTATTTCAGCTCTATTGACATTATATTTTGACAGGTGAATATTTTTTTTGTAGTTTTCTCCGCAGTATGCAGCAATATCAGAACAGCATCTGCCAGCAGAGTTGATTCCTAATTTCTCAACAATAGAATACACAATAACTAGGGCTCAATGTATGCCACCTATATTTTTATTAGTGGTGGATACATGTCTGGACGAAGAGGAACTAAAGGCTTTGAAGGATTCTCTCCAGACTGCTTTAAGTTTAATGCCACAAAATGCTCTTGTTGGTCTCATCACATTTGGTCGGATGGTTCAAATTCATGAGTTAGGTAAGTACTAATATTTTGCTACAGGTCTCAAAACAAGCAGTTTACAGACAATTTTGATTAATGTCTTAAATGTTATCAAAAAATTTGTCTAATTATAGTAATAGAAATTTAAATATCAATAATCAGAATCTAAGACTATCAGGTTATTGTTTAAATTCCAGGAGCAATAATTTCACAGCTACACTATAGAATTATCAGTTTCATAGCATATTTAACTATCAACACAAAATGTACAAATAGGAGCTATGTAGAACGAACAATGAAAAGAACATTGTCACTATTTTTGTTTCTGTGGATTTCCCATTCAACCATCTATAAAATGTGTGTTTAAGGTACATAAAGATGACTAATTCTTTTTACGATTACAGGCACTGAAGGCATTTACAAATGCTATGTATTTAAAGGAACTAAGGATCTATCTTCAAAGCAAATACAAGAGCAGCTAGCTATTGGTCGTGTTAATGCTCCTAATCCTCAGCAACGTCAACCAGTACCTGCGACACAACCACCTGCACACCGCTTCTTACAACCTGTAAAACAATGTGATATGGCATTAACAGATCTGCTAAGTGAATTAGGAAGAGATCCATGGCCTCTAGGTGTTGGTAAACGTCCGTTGAGAAGCAGTGGTGTAGCATTGTCCTTAGCAGTTGGCTTACTAGAAGTGACCTATCCTAATACAGGAGCTAGAATAATGATGTTCCTCGGAGGGCCTTGCTCACAAGGACCTGGTCAAGTAGTAAATGATGAACTGAAGCAACCCATACGTTCCCATCATGACATTCACAAAGATAATGCCAAATACATGAAGAAAGCTATAAAGCACTATGAAGGTTTATCATTCAGAGCAGCAACAAATGGACATGCTATAGATATCTACTCCTGTGCTTTAGATCAAACTGGCTTAATGGAAATGAAACAATGCTGTAATTCAACTGGGTGAGATCAAATTTTAATACTTCATATTCTTTTCTTTCTTGTTATAAAGTGTGGCTACCAGTATCCGACCCATCAAGGATATGAAATATGATTGATTTTGCAGATAATTACTGACCAAATGTGGATTTTACTCCAAACTGTACTAAAAACTTGGAATACAAAACAATACTTAAGAATCTTTATGAAAATTATTATTTTTTTCCTAATGTTAAAGGTTTTACTAAATATTACTTTATTGTATTACTGTATTGTATTATTTAACCTTTTAATGTTATTGTATGTATGAGTATGGCATATAAAATTATTTTGTGTACCTAGGGCTTCTAAATCGGTAGGTATTTCCCAATGAGTGGATGTATTGTTTATTACCGAAATTAAAAATGGCCACCATTTCATTACTATTTGAGTTAAATTACATTTATTTGTTGATTTGTAAATAAAATTAATTATATTTGATATTTTCCATCGTCGGCGCTTGGTAAAACTTCCAAATATTCATATTTTTAAAGAAAGAAACACTTGTACTAAGTTTTAAACACTTGTTTAAAACTTAAACTACTCAACCAGTTGAGTAGTTTAAGTTTTAGCCCTGATGATGCTGTATAAGCGAAACCGGTAGGCTACTAATTACAAAGTACCTAATAAATTATAAGTGATAAGTAAAACAGTACAAGTGTTTCTTTCTTTAAAAATATGATTAATTATATTTCATAATCTTGATGGGTCAGACACAATCAGAGTGATATCAAAAAATGTGATTTACTATAATAGCTATAACCTATTTTACAGTATGACGAACTAGAAGGCTAGTAGACATACTTCAGCTAGTTTTGGGTGCCCTTGTTGTGCTTCTGCCTACCATTTTGTGTATACGGGCGTGAAGATCCAAAAAACAAATTAGATAAATTTACTGATTCTAAGAAATAGGCATAGCCTTTATAGCCACCAAAGATGGCAATAGTGCATTTCCTATCTGAGTCAGAGGTGTTTAGGCTCTTGGGTAAATTATGGGATATATAAGTAAACTTATCCTTAAGATTACAGTACAGAGCTAGACTTTTGAATAATTTACTTATTTGAGTTGAGATATTTTATAAAATAAGATTCCTTCAAGTCACTTAAGTCCTTCAAGTTCACTTCTTTGTACTGGATGAAGTTTAAATCTAATATATTTAAAATTTTATATGTTATATTTCAGAGGTCATATGGTGATGGGTGATTCTTTTAACTCATCTCTGTTTAAGCAAACTTTCCAAAGAGTTTTTGCAAAAGACCAAAATGGAGATTACAAAATGGCATTTAATGGAACATTGGAAGTTAAATGTAGTCGTGAGCTGAAAAGTAAGTATAGTGTAACATTTATAGATTTGTATTCACTTGAAATTTAAAGTAATACATAACATTTAATGAGAGTTTGCGGCTTATTTAAAAATTGTGAAAAAGCAGAGCATCTTTCTGCTACGTTTTACATTTTTAATATAATCATTCAATTATTTTGACAGTTACCACATTCTAGACATTAGTGATGTTAATATTCAAAATGGTCACTTTTGGTTACACAGTTGCATCTTTTAAACTTAATCCTTCCTAAGTTGAATGCCTTAGTAAGCCTAAAAGAAGGGGTTAATTATATGTATTTTAGTTATTTATATAGTTATGTATATTTCTATAGTTATTTTATAGTGATAATTATCTAAATTGTTTAAATTGAAACGCACAATTTATAGTCCCATGTTACAAAAATCATCTTGATTTCAGTATCTGGCGCCATTGGTTCCTGTGTTTCATTGAATGTCAAAGGGCCATCGGTGTCTGACCAAGAAGTAGGCATGGGCAACACGTCACATTGGAAGATGTGTACTTTTACTCCCAGCACTACAATGGCTATATTCTTTGAGGTATTTGGAAAATAATGGAATGGTTTCTTAACACAGATATTTATGTAATACTAACTGTGTCCGCATCATATGCTTGGAATATGACTAAAAAGTCTAAAATGAAGTTAGCCTAAGTTACTATTTATTATGTTCTGACATTTGTATGTCGACATTTATATACAGTAGCAAAATGTTGTTTTGGTATATGTACAGTATATAATTTCGTAGTATATGTATATAGTAAAATGTGTTTTTTTAATATTACAGACTCTCAAATTTTATTTATTTGTGTAGATTGTTGTTTTGTATTAAAAAATAAGTGCATCAAAATTAATGTATGGACAATTTAGTGTACGTACCTTAAGTAGTTGAGGCACGGTTATTATCCTGTTAATATTATAAATGCAAAAGTTTATGTTTGTTTGTTACTTCTTCATGCAAAAACTGCTGAACGGATTTTCATGAAATTTGGCACACATATTAAGGGTAACTTGGATTAACTTATTATTATTATAAATGATGAAGATGTGATCTCAACAGGTTGGGCCATTTATTTCTTGCGTAAGGAATAATTAATGCTAGAATAGTGAGTAGGCATGATTTGTGATATCTTAGTTCAGTTATTTAAATTGTTGTTCTTGTTTTACGTCAAAGCGAAACTTTAATGTTGGTACAATAAGATAGTGTTTTAGTTGACATATTATATTTTTAAAGAAACATTGGCTTAATGTAGTTTTATCTGTGTTGTTACCCCTAAAGAGACGTCCCGGTTACAGTGTGCGCGGGACATTAAATATTCTTATTTTCGGAGGTAAATATTATCGCCATAATGCACATTATATAAATTTTCCATTTTTTAAAATCATTGTTTACTGAGAATTCGAATTATAAATTTTTGTCGAGCTCGGACTAAAAGTAAATTAATTAAACAACAAATTTGAAAAAAAATTGTTGAAATGTAACAGATGATGAGTTACAGAACTGTGTGCATATAGTGATATGTGTAAGTGCGATGGATGTATAAGGCGATGTACAGTGAGGCGGGTGACGCAGGTGGTGAACCAGCAGGCGGCGGCGGCGGGCGCGGGCGGGCGGGGGTGCGTGCAGCTCATCACGCAGTACCAGCACTCCAGCGGACAGCGCCGCGTAAGGGTCACCACAGCCGCCCGCAAGTGTGTACCATACACCTTTTTTTAATGACACTTCTATTTCCAATCTGTAGGGTTAATCTTAGATTCGATTTCATGCAAATTGGATGTTGGAATCCAATCGAATATGACGTTTTAGATATTCTTAAAAAGTGTTGTTCGGAGAGTTAAACGAAAAACATGTGTAACTAGAGAAAAAAGAGATTACATAAGTAACTTTATTACTTAAAATATAACTACATATCCGTGCAAGAAAGGTTGATTTCTTATATCTACAATAAAACCTAGCGAAATAGAATAAAACATAGCACGCGCGTGCACACACACACACACACACACACACACACACACACACACACACACACACACACACACACACACACACGCACGCGCACACCACACACAGTGGTGTGCGTACACCACTTTGTTGTCATTTCTTAAATTCTATCACCAATCCAACTAATTTAGTTTTTTACAACTTAGTAAAAAGTTAGAGATATAAAATAGTGTTATATAACCGCAACTCCAAAAGATATAAATAGCTATTTCTTTTTCGATTTTTACGAAAGTCTGCTCTTATCTTATATCTTATCTTAACACAGTACTAATGGATTGTTAACATTTAGTTAATAATAAACAATAAATTATTTTATCGGATTTGTTGCTTGTTTTTGAACAAAATGTTAACTTTGTTAATTCTGGTGACATATACGATTCCAATTTGCATGAAATCGAGTTTCAAGGTAACCCTGTTGATAATATTTGTATATTCTTAAAGTTGAGACTGCTGAATTGGTTTTAATGAAAGATTAGACATTGGAGAAGCACATGTGCCACTTTTTTTTCATTTCTTAATTTTCTTGCGGGTGAAATTAATGATTTATTACCCGGACGAAGTTTCGGTAGCGGTGTGTAAAACATGCTACCCACGCAGATGAAGCTGAAATTTTAAGCTTACTGTAATAATAACGTTGAATCAACTCATAGTAAAGGGTTTCTCTAAGTTTTGAGAGTTTCTGTGGTGAAGTGTCCTCTCGTGGATCTTCCAAAAAATGGAGTACATATTTAGAGCGAGCTTGTGCCTTGTACCTGTAAGTTAACCAGCCTTTGGGCCCTCAGCTGGGGCGACGCGGCCGTGAACCTTCAGCACATCTCGGCCGGGTTCGACCAGGAGGCGGCGGCCGTGGTGATGGCGCGGCTGGTGGTCTACCGCGCCGAGCAGGAGGACGGGCCCGATGTGCTGCGCTGGCTTGATCGCATGCTCATCCGACTGGTCACTACACTTTACTACTTGTAAACTTAAATGCTAGCCGTAAATCCCGACCTTAGGCTTACAGTGCACCAGTAACGACTATAGTGGCTATAGGTGACGGCTACCTCTAATTATCAGCTATTACAATTTTTATGACGTAAAAAATAAACGTTGTTCGATCGAACATTTGATATCTGGTAGATTAGCAAATATATTGAGGAGGCTGTCGTCACCCGAAACGTAAAACAATATTCTATACAGTTTCTTAGTCCCTTACATTTAACATCTTAGCATAGTCATATATCTATTATTAGCGATAGACATTAAAACAGGGTACAAACTTTCAACTTGACTATTTATGTATAAGAATTAATTTTATACGTAGGTCCTTCAAGCCGGATATATAATATAGTATTATATAAATTTTTGTAATAATATATTATTGGATTGTAAGACATATAAAGCAAATGTAATTCTCACTCACACATAAACAGTTTCGTTATTTCTACATCAAAAATTATGACGTTCTTTATGACACTCGAAAGGGCAATAAACCTTTTCAAATAAAAAACGTCATAGTGTCAAGAAATGAAAGTATCGGTTTTACGCTTTTAGCCGATGATATTTATTTCAAAATAATATTCCAGTGCCAGAAATTTGGTGAATACGGCAAAGATGACCCAAACAGCTTCAGACTATCAGAGAACTTCAGTCTGTACCCACAGTTCATGTATCACCTTCGTCGTTCTCAATTCCTACAAGTTTTCAACAACTCACCCGACGAGACAACATTCTACAGGTATATATTATACTATAGCTCTAGTCTAGGAGTAGTTAATTTTTATCATAAATATTTCAAACTAAAATTTTGGAGATGTCAATTTTTAGGTAAAAATGTTTTAAAATTTAAAATTTCGGAGTTTACAATGTTTGGGATAACATTAAAAAACTGTACAATATAGGAGGAGAGGAGTAGGAGTAAACTTTATATACTCAGTTTAAATGGAATAATCTATGACTATGGTATAGCTTTCTATAATGTAAATAGATTGTTACCGTTTCCGAAACTGCTCTGGTTGACTTTTATATTTTTTTATACTATTTTTAACAAAACCGGCGTGTTAGTATGAAAAGCCTACCCCGTAAATGACTTGGCGTGAAGATATGTAATTAAAAAATAAACTTAAGATTCCAAATTTAATAGCATAATATATTAATACGAATAAATAAAATAAATAATAATTATATCTGAACAAGTTACACAAATTGAATCAATTTAAGCAAATTATATGCTTGTTTTTTTTTTCCGAAATGACTACTGTTGTGTACGTCTATTGACTTTAACAACGTCACCGGGCTAGTGGGCGAGCAGAGTGCTCAGCCAGAGAGTTATGAGTCAACGATTCTTATACATAGAAATACTTAAGTAGATACTATAATAAGTTTAATAAATAGCCGGACGTGGCAATGCAGACATCTAGATGTTCATAACACAAATGCCTGCCCCCGTCGGTAATTGAACTCGAGCCTCGCGATTGGTCGGTGTAGTTAGGCGTATACGCTAGCCACTCGACCAACGAGACAGTCAAAAATGGTTGTAAAGCTGGACCTTTATAAAATGTAATGATAAAATTCCTTTTTTAAATTTAAATCATGCTTGCTTGCAGTATGCATATGTGTAAATATGAAAAAAAAAACTTTTGTTTTAGGCACATGCTTATGCGCGAAGACCTGACGCAATCCCTGATAATGATACAGCCGATCCTATACTCGTATAGCTTCGGTGGGCCTCCGGAGCCAGTACTGCTGGACACCTCATCCATACAACCGGATCGCATTTTACTAATGGACACTTTCTTCCAAATCCTCATATATCATGGCGAGGTATGTTACTTCTAATTAGTTATTTAAAAAGTTATCTTTCTTCCCTTTCCCCTGAAGTGTGTTATATATGCCATCTACCTATTTTCAAGACGTCGTAGGTCATGGAAGATGAAGTTACTTTTTTGAGCCGATTGCAGATAGTAAATAATTAAAACTGTAATTATTTTTTTTAACTATAATTGAATATTAAATTTCATTCCTTTTGGTCGTGACAAAATTATTTTTTGCGACACACTTCTTGTTTCGGATAGCTTCTCTATATAGTAATATTAACTCAATGATTATAACTGAGTTATTTCCAGTTTATTGGTGATGACATCATTTTAGCCAGTCGAATTCGCATGGTCTTTAAATGCCATACTTCGCTTACGCTCTGTAAGCCGAGTATGTAAATGTATATTATTCCGTTCTCAAAACCTAAAAGTATCAACGTTTAGGGCATCTAGGGTAAAGTTGCCGCTTTCGACCCGTCAATCAGAAAAAAATGTACTCCCGAATTCAAATTCCATTTTCAGGCGAATCTGCTTTTTTTAATACAGTGCTCGAGTTCACTTCGTTACCTGCCTACATTTTATTTATAGTACTATAATTGTTTGTTATGTCCTCTAGACTATAGCCCAGTGGCGAGCCTTACGCTACCAAGATATGCCAGAGTACGAGAGCTTCGCCCAGTTGCTGCGGGCGCCCGTGGACGATGCACAGGAAATTTTGCAGACGCGCTTCCCCGTGCCCAGATATATTGATACCGAACATGGCGGCTCACAGGTGAGAAACAATTATAATTAAACATGTCCAAACGAAGAACGGAAATAAACGGATCTTCCACAACACGCATCTTGGTTGTAATTTTAAGCTGTTTTATAAAAAAAAACGTTCTTATAACTAAGTAAGTTTTGATATTGACCCTAATACCTTGTAATCATCGTCACTCTATTATTACAACAATCTATACTATCTATACTTATATTATAAATTAATATTATAAATGCGAAAGTTTGTAAGAACGGATGTATGGATGTTTGTTACTCTTTCACGCTCGAATGGCTGAACGGATTTGTCTGAAATTTGGAAGACAGATAGATTGTGACCTGGATTAACATATAGGCTATTTTTAATCCCGATCGCACACCGGGTTTCTGTGAAAACGCGGGCGAAGCCGCAGGTAGCAGCTAGTATATTATAAATAGGAAATGTTTGATTTTTTGTTTGTTTGTTTGAAATGAATAGGCTCTGAAACTACTGGGCCGATTTCAAAAATTCTTTCACCATTGGAATGCTACATTATCCCTGAGTGAACATAGGTTTTGTTTCATCGAAATCGGTACAGTAAAAGCCAAGTTACTGCGAAACTGCTAGTCTATACTTCTATACTAATATTATAAAGAGGAAATGTTTGATTCTTTCGTTTGTTTGTTTGTTTGTTTGAAATGAATAGGCTCTGAAACTACGGGACCGATTCCAAAAATTCTTTCACCTTTAGAATGCTACATTATCCCTGAGTGACATAGGCTTTGTTTCATCAAAATCGGTGCAGTAGAAGCCAAGTTACGCAGGCGAAGCTGTGTGAAACTGCTAGTATCTAATAAACTGTATCGACCTTGACTGTAAGACTGGTATGAAAAATAGAGATATTGTGTTTACATAATACTATGATAAAAGGTCCCTAGCCAAGAAAACACCGTATTTACTCGTTTGTGGGTCTTAATAACAGTAGTTTTGTAAGTTTTTTTGTACGATTTTATTTGTATGGTTTTTGTTTCTGAGTCATATTTATTAGCGGTAAGTCTCCGCTTTGTGAGATTTAGAATTGATATAAAACAAAAATAATAAGGCACATTTTTATTAAAACATTACATTTTTTTTATTTATGTAATATATTGATTTACGAAAAAAACATATTTAAAGTAAAAAAGAAAGCTTAAAAAAATTAGAAAATGAAGTGACAATGGTGGTGATTCTGCTGTTCACAAACTAAACTTATTTTAGATGCATGCTATCTTTCTCAAATGAAACAAAAACAAAAGAGATGGAACATGTTTAAACGTGTCAGATTAGCGCGGACATGTCTAATCGTGATGTTTTTAATCAACGTTTTCAGAGTAATACATTAAACGTCTGTAGAAATGACGTGTACGGTCTAATTTGACAGCACTAAAAGTGTTCTGTCTTCTTCTGTTACTTTAGTTGAAAGAAGACAGGGATAACTTAAAATTAGTTTAGTGAGTGCGCAACAAAATTACCACCAATATCTAATTTAAAATGACCAGGATATGTTTTTTTAAATATTTTCCACACTTCTCAAATTACTTTTCCCAGCTAAAATCCTTTCTAATATTTCAGTTACTTTCTGTTGTGATTTGAGAAAGTTTTTGAAATGTGAGTCATCATACGACACCCTCTTAATTGGGTTCAGTGAAATTTGTTGTCTGGACAATATTTTCTGATTGCAGCAATCAGATTGTCGACCTGACGTCACGTCTCCTTCATGGCAACAATTCTTGTACATATTTAATTTTGGAACAATTGAATCTCCGCTGATGTTTTCCAACATTTCATGATACCCAGACGTGTTCAAACGCTGCTTTTTGTAAGGTTTTTCTAAATATTCCATGTATCTGCCAATGTTAATATCTTTATGTGGTGTTTGCTTAAAGTCATCATATACCTTTTCGACATTGGGTTTTGGTTTAAGCATTTGGGTACAGTCGTGCGTTGAGCAGTATGAATCTTTAAAAATGAGTTCAGTGTCATCGAAATGGGCTTGTTGGATTTGAGTATCTATAGGAATATTCCGCAATTTATGCATTTCTTTTAAATTGACAGGAGGGAGTCTAGTCGCGATATATAGTTCACTTCTGTATCGATTTGAACGCAATGTAGTGACCATAATATTCTCGTGAATAGGATTTTCTGGTTTGTTTAATATAACACCTATAGGAGGAATTTCCATAACATTAGTTTGTATAGTGATTGGTATAGGTTTTTGTACTCTACTAGGTTTCAATGGTTTATTTCGTTTGACGGGATATGATCGAAATTTATGAATTTGTGGAAAATAATTGTATGGCCCTGGTGTATTAGAATGTTTGTAAGTCTTTGGTGTATGATTTTTGTTTGGTGGTAAATATCTTATATCCATATTTTGATTTGGATATGGTAAGTTGTTTGTCAGTGTGCTTAGAAAGTTTTGTGTGTTATCTTCGGATTTCATCTCGTTTTTGTCATTTTGAGATATTGTTATGGGATTCGTTTTAAGTGCTTTTATATGTTCAAACAAATCAAGAAATTTGGTAAGAACTAATTGATGTAATGTTGATTCGCTCGTCTTTTTCTTCGATGTTACTGCAAAAATATTTGTTATTTTTTTAATACGCACGATAAATAAGATACATTAAGTTAAACCTAATTATATTCCCATTTCCCTATTTAATGAGAAATAAATACACTATTTATTTAATAATTTTATCAAATATAAGGCAATGTAATAACCAGGAAAAAAGAAAAACAATAGTGCTCACCTTCATTTTTAGTAGTTAATAATGTAATTTCTGTTGTGGTAGTAGTGACAGAGATAGTTTGCATTTCCTTCCGTATATCTCGTAAAATAATAGTTTTTACACTATCTGCTATATCTCTTATTATATTGTGGGGAATAATTGATTCCGTTATATTTGCTTTATTTAAAACTGATTCAACTTTGGGTTTAAAGACAGTATCTAAATTAGTATTTTTAGGCAGTGCTATTTCTATCTCTTTACTTTTAAATTTTTTATGATTTGAATGCGCTAAAGATGCAATAGGATATTCGTTCTTCTTATTGATTAAGGCGAGGATTTGTTTAAAGTCAAAGTAAGTGCTAACGGTAGTGTATTCTTGAGAGTCTAGGTTAGGATATCTTTGTTCATAAGCTGGATTGTTAGTTTTAGTTCTTATTTTATTGAAAATGTTTCCGACATTATAACCTTTACTTGGCTTATCTAATTTATGATTATGGTCTATTGATGGTAAAAGTTGTGCATCATCATTTAAAATAGCATTTTTTGTTGTAGATATTGTTTCTTCATCAAATGTTTTTGTCAATTTCTTAAGATCGAATAAGACTTTATTAAGCATATCTTTTACATTTGAATTTTGATATTTGGAAATGTCTCGTTTTTTCCCCTGATCTTCACTGTTTCTTATGTCAGCAACTGTATTTGGTACTGCCACGCTATTTGTTATCATTGTAATAGGAGTACTTTTACTTGTCGCAAAATTACCCCAAAACTTCAAAACACTTTCTAATTTTGGTTTTCCGTCAATATACTCTATTACCTCTTTGTTTGCTTGATTGACAACATCAATCACTGTAGGAGTTCTCATAGTGGTAGTTTGAATGAAATGTTTTTCTCTGTGATCAACGGTATTTAAAAATGACTCTTTCGGGGTTTCGGTTGACATTTCATTACCTGAAATTGTAAAAATATTAGGATTAGGAACAGATAAAACTGTACTGAAAGTTGAAGGTATTTTATGGCACATTCCTTTTGTTAAATAAACTGTCCAAATATTAGAAGTTTTATTCCCATAATTTTTGGAAAAAATAACCTACTACATCAGGATAACAAACGATTTTACGTATTTGAATGATTAAATGATATTAACTGCATATGTTAGGACGGCATTGCTAAGTTATAACTTCAAAAAATATGAAAATAATTGCTTCATTCAAGATCTGCTTGATTCAAATAAATAAAATTTTACAAACTCAAGATATACAAAATGGTAAATTTTGAAGTAAAGTTTCATGTTTAATAAAAATTATAAACTTACTTTTGAATATAGTTTTTGTTGGAGCAAATACGTCTATTTTATTTTCTATATCTTTTAAATTAACATCTTTACATTTGTTCACATTTTCCCTGAAATTAGGAGTATTTTAAATAACTTATAATTTTGCAAAACAGTGTATTTAGAAAACGTTTCCTTTGTGCGTTTATTCTTATAGTGCCACTTTTTATAATCACTTACTCATTGTTTAAGTCGTCAATGTTTACATTGTGGTGTTGAAGTTTCTGCAACATGCTTGCGTCCAAATCATCTTTTTGTATTCCACTTAAAACCAGTACACACACAAGATCTGTAAGTAAAAAAACTCTATCATGACTGTGTTTGTGATTACAGTACTCAGTGAAATTCCATTTTAATTAAAACACTTTTTTTAATTTATGGTAAACAAAACAAAGTTAACAAAGCACAAGTTTGAATTGATAATTATTGAGCTTCAAAAGCTTTTTCAAATGTTTAAACTAAAATTTTGATGTAGAGCAAATAGTTATTAAAACCTTTTATCTGGTCTGAGCCCGGTGTGCTCTGACCGTGTGCATGTGTGCGTGATAACGTACATGTGACGGCGACGACAGACAAAATGGCCTGGCGGAACATTTTGACGTCTTATTAGTACGCGGCCGTTGGTGTTATTGTTTTGCAGATCATTCTTTATGGGTTGATTTTTAGGCATTGAAACTTTTGACGTTCGTTAATATCTAAATTTCATTATATAAATGATTTTTGTAGACATAGATTAAAATTTTATTTTGTACTTTAATAGTAGACACAAAAGAATCAGTGATTTCTAAAATTCCATATATTTTATAGAAAGAAAGAAAACACGTTTATTTGCGATATGAGTGTTACGAAATTATTTAGGCGTTCCTACATATTCAACCAACTTGTTTTGTACAATTATTTAAATAGGTAATAATCAAATTTTAATTTTATTATTTACTTACTAATTACATACTGTTTTTGTATTCATTATATGATTATTTATTACTATAAAAAAATGTATAATATAAATTTATTTATCCCTATCTACCGTAAACTACCTATACACAAAGTATGTCAAGAAATAACCCAGTCGAATAAGGAACGCACTAATAATTACAGGATATCAAAAGCGTACAGTGATCTTTTTATTATTTAGATATTTCGGTAGGTGTAACAACCTTGCTTGCCTCTGTTGAGTTCTGGTTTGGACTCCCCTCCAAACCAGTAATTGTTCAAGTTAAGACTAAAAAACCTCATTGTTGTAGCCATTTGTGTCTATATGATCCTATTTATTACCAACAGGAAATTAGTTTGCTTATTTGCGTCGCAATCCCATAAAATAATCTGGAATTCGACTATTGAAAAATAAATAGTGAAAGTTTTGTTTATAATGTGAAACCAAATGTTATTGAGGGATTATTTGCATTTACCAGTAGATATCTCTTGGCTGTTCTGATTTTACTATTATGTTTTATATGAAACAGATATTCTGTTGTAATATATCTTTGCACACAAATGTTTTACGGCCAATATTAATAACCTATAAAAGATAGGAGATCGTGCTATTTCAGATCAGTTGTCAGGTGACCGCTATTGTTTTTCAATAATTAACAAAAATATCCTAGCAACAAAACTCTGGAAAGCATATCTTTATCTACAGATAGGTTATTAATATTGACCGGTAGGGCTAAGAGAACAGGTGAGAATCGCAGTAATTTTGATTCCTGCTTTCACAATCCGTTGTAAATACGATACTTATTTACTTAATTTTTTTTTTCATTTCGCAGGCCCGGTTCTTGTTGTCAAAAGTAAATCCATCACAAACCCATAACAACATGTACGCGTACGGAGGGGTGAGTTTATACTAGTATTACTTTAATTATTTAGTAGTTGTTGTTTTTCTTTTCTTAAAAAAAACAGTTTTATTACACACTTAAAAACTAGCACTTGCTTAATTAAAAAATAATGATAATATGACTAAATATTACATTCATATTATACAAGCTATTCTTGATACAATAATGTCTATGCTTGCTGTTGTCGTGTTCTTGTTTGGATGGAGCCGATAAATTCTCGCCTGAAGCTTAATACTTCAGCTTCAGGTTGCAAATACACTATTACTATCTTTGGTGAAAGAAATAAAAACACCGGAAGCAGTCAAATTTCTGAAAATATTATATTGGTATTTTCGTCGGGGTTTTTCGTAAAAAAACCTCAGACATATTTATTGTCCTCTTTATTTTCTTAAATAGGGAAAATATTAGCTAACTATAACTAAACATTATCTTTTGGTATATAAACGACATATACCTATTAGAATGTACGAGCTATGTAGTTACATTTTTTATATACTTACAATTTTTGTTATAATGTAACAAACAAAGCTTATTTTACAAAATTATTTTTCATAGTTTTTCTATATTTTGGCATGTCTGTTACTTTTTATTGCATGGTTTTTATGCAATTCAGCATGGTGTGATCTGACGTTTGATTTTTTTTGTTCCATCATTGTTTTGGCGGAAACCAGGCGATGCCGATACCATCTGCGGTATATATTTTTTTTATAAGTTTGACTTTCGAGCTTTTGCTGTTTTCGCTTTTGACTTGATTGCTTACTTTTTGGTTTTTACTAATATTGCATGTCAACTCAATATTTGTTTACTAACACAATATACTTTTTATAGATTTATGGTATATTTCGGTCAGTTACAAAATATGATACCTATATATTTTCGTACTGAGTTTTAAAGGGATCGAGAAACAAGACACAGTTTTTTTTTCATCATAATTATTTGAATATGTGTACATATTGAGTAAGATTAGTCAATTTTAGTGTAATTTTGAATAATTTTGTTCAGTTAAAGTGTACAACTGAAAAAATAAGTGTACTTTGTATTTACTCCAATACTGTCGCCTTTGTGGTCTAGTCGTCTGACACTTACGTCTATGAGGTCTCTGTTTCGATTCCCGGGTCACGTAACAAATAGAAAATGTTATTTTTCAATGTTCTTATAAAAACAATGTTGCTCGGGCGAAAGGTTTGCCACCTAGAACATTATGTTAAAAAGGTGTAATAATTATTTTGACGTGTCTGTGGCATTTTGTATCTTTTGAACGGCTGGAACGAAAGCTGACATTGTGGAGGTGGGTACTATATTAAAAACAGATTTATTTTTAAGTTTAGGATTATTTGTTCGTAATTGTGTCATGCGGCTAAAAATAGTTACATTCTATTTTTAGCTCTAATTGGGTGCATGGGTCAGTTTAATGTTTTATTGGTTCGTACGTGGAGAGTATACACTGGTCAAACATCAGAGAAGAATTAGTAATAACAAATATTTTATATTTCTTTAATATTTTTGACATAAGGGTTTCAGTGGGTTTGGCATACTTTTTTTTGAATTATAGGTTTTTTAAGGTTTTGGCACATGGCAAAAGTACTTTTAAACAATTAGTAAAAAAAAACAATGTTTGTAATGTTTCACTACATTAAACAAATTTGACAGGAAACAAATAATTTAATTTTATGAGTATAACTTACCGGAGCTTATGATTAAAGATATTCTTATTAATCACATTCATTAATAAATATAAAATGTGGAATTAATGATAGTAAGCTTTTGCTTTCAATTTATCCTGGGTTATTAGTGAAAACATTTGAATCGTACTTAATAAAATTTTAATTCAGGATTATTAACTTGTGACAAAATTTTGAAGAGCTAAAATATCAAACTCACGGTTTCATTTTAAGAATACTATTACAGACCTTATACTAATTAATTACTATAACTTATTTATCATAGATTGTTTTGAAATATTGCAAATATGAGTTTTACTTTACTTAATAATGCATTTTTGCAGTGTTTTTGGCGTGGTGGGTAATTACTGTAATGAAAATCTGGACTGAACTTGTAAAAGTGGTCGAACGCTTTTCAACTGGCTATTTTATGTTTCTATCTTCTTTCTAATTTAACGTTAATATGTGGTATTAAAATAATTCAATGCGATTTTAGTGTTAATTCATAATCCATGTACTTGACGATCATAGAAACAATTATCGAACGAAAGTAAAATTTTATTATGTTGTAATAGTCTTTTAAAAAGTGTTCGACTGTGTATAATTATGTGGGGTATAGTGGAATTCAAAAAGAGGATACTCTGATATGTACGAATTTAAGTTTATTTTTTTTTCATTGTAATGTTTGCAGGATGGTGGCGCCCCCGTATTAACCGACGACGTGTCTTTGCAAGTTTTCATGGAGCACCTGAAGAAATTAGCAGTTTCATCGACAGCTTAAAAATAGAAACTAAGGCGTTGTTTTCAACAGTAGGTCATTTAAATCACTTTCAGTTTATAATTTTATATATAAATCAGTTTTCACTTTATTTTCGTACTTCAATTACTCTTATTGTGTATAATAATTTTGAATATGGTATATACGTTCATGCAGTTGTGCTCTTTGGTTAGGGTCTTTATTTTGGCAAGAAAAAATCCAACTAAATCCAATTGGTTTCTCCTTTTCTCTAGCCTAACCACAAAAGAAATAAGACGCTTGTTTAACTAAACACTGTTTAAAATTGACATACAACCAATCAAAAAACCTATACCTGTAGATGACGTGACGGCATGTTATAGGTTAAGAATACAAAAAGGTGATTAGTATAAAAAACATGAGTTTAACGAGTGTTTATTTTTTTTTTGTAATAAGGTGATTAATTTTGAAATAGATGTAAAAGTGGTAATTATTTTCTATCATGCACGTATAATTAAGGTAATTTCAATTAGGGATTTTGTATAGTGTTCACAATATGAACCAATTAGTCTCATTGATCATTGGATCAAATTATTTTAAACTAGCGCCCCGCTCCTGCTTCGCATGGGTAAAAATTATACATAAAATAAAATCCTTCATCAACAATTACTATATTTATTAAAAACAACTGTATCAAAATCCGTTGCGTAGTTTTAAAGATTTAGGCATATAGAGAGACATAAGGACAGAGGAAGCGACTTTGTTTTATACTATGTAGTGATGCATCCGATTCCTTTGGTACATTATTTGCCTCATTGCGGGCGAAAGTTCAAGGTGTGCAAACACCTAAAAATATATATTGTTAGACAAACTTGGATGACTACATAGTAAATAAAGAAACAAACAGTATTTCTAAAGTTCACTCCATTGTTTTTCTGTTAGGTATAACTTTTTAAGACCAATTTAAATGATTTTTTTATTTTATAAATTATTAAAATTATAAGTAAATTGTATGGAATATCTGTTTTAATTATATTATTTTCAAATTGTAAATTTTATTATAAAAATTAAATGATTATTCATAACTCTTTTATTGTTTCCATTTCGATAAACTGCGGATGACGTTTGGAGGTCTTCAGCGAATAGACATAGTGGTAGAAGGTAGTAACATTTTAAAAAAAGTATCTTCACGACCATATCCCCGACGAGGTAGGCAGAGGCACAACCAAGGCACCCACGACTAGCCCCATACATACTAAGTCCCATACATATCAAACCAAGGACAACGTAATTTCTTTTAATAGTAAATTGAAATATACATTTTCCGACCGACCCGGGACCTCAAGAATTCAAGTTCGACGTCGGACTGTTAGACCATAGAGAACATTTTTTTCGTGTGTAATTTAGTGACTGCGTTGTTTGCTTTTTTTAAAGAAGTCTGAACTCATTAACGGCTTACAAATTAATAGTCCAATAGTCTCCTTTGGGGTACCGTGTTGGATTTGGTTATATGTTTCGATTGCTAGGTTGAGCAACACGATGTGTTTTTTTAAATAGCGTTAAATAAAGCAGCGTTGATAGAGAATGCATAAGTGCTCGGTCGGTGAGAGTTTTGCTACCAATCAGGTTGTGGGTAGTGGGAATAAGTGCCTCCGGATTTGTTGGGGTTGGCGTTAGGGTGTCCTAGTTTCAATGGTTCAAGGAACTTCAAATGTCACTAACACCCAAACATTTTTCCCCGTGCTGGTCCGGGTCCCTTGTGTAGAAAAGACCACATGCGTCCCGCTGCTTGAATAAAGGCTATGAACCATTATCAACAAGACCACTAGTATAGTCTCTTTCAAACGCACAGTGAAAAACAATAATTGAAGTGTTACGTTAGTTTTTTTTATGATATTGGAAGCCAAACAAGCAGACGGATTTCCTGATGGTGATTCACGCCGCCTAGAGACAACAAAGATGGTAATGGTGCGTTACCAACCTGAGGCCGGGATGTTATGCCTCGAGCAAAAGTAAGTTTACCGGCTACCTTACCCTCCAAACCGGAACACGTCATGACGTTATGGCGGCAGGAGTAGGTAAGGCGGTGGTACTAATCCGAGTGTTAGTGACGACAAGCCTATGCGCGCCTTTTACGAGCTGCCTGGCAGGAAGGCAGATGGTTTTTTCTGCAAAGGAACCTGGACCAACACGGGGAATGTCGAATGAAACTAAAAGCATAGGTATTTCATACAAATATTACGATGTTTTAATTTAGGTACGCAGTAAACGCGGTTCGTGGTAAAAGGCGTTGTGTAAAGTGTAAATAAAATAAAAGGCGGTTGTGGCAAAGGGCGTGACCCTTTTATCAGAAGAATACAGGATATTTATAGGAATTTGCATAATTACTGCAAGTTAAACCTTAAGTGTACAAAAAAAACTTTCGATTTTTTAATCAATTCAAGAAATGTTGATTAGCCATGATTTTAACTCAAACTTGACTGCAGCGGGGCTATTCAGTATCTTTTTAGTGATAATCCTGTGACCGATAGAAATACAATCGAGACAGCATATACAAATCACGTCATTTGACAGCTATTTGATGTACACTTTACCCAGTGATCATCATCCAAAAAGATACAGAATTGGCTCCCTGGTCGTCACAATGACGGCGGCTTGATCTGGGGGGTGATATGTAACTCAGTTACCAACTCAAAATGGATGAGTGTACATCGAATTGCTGTCAAATGACGTGTTTTTTATTTGCTATCTCCAGTGACCAATAGATAACAATAGAGATGGCAAACACAAATGACGTCATTTGATGTACACTTTTACAGTTTGAGTTGACAACTAAGATACATAATCACCCCCCTGGAAAGTACAGTCGCCGTTGCCCTATAGGCTTAACTTCCCGACCACAGGACAGCGTCGCCACTTATAAGTTGCCAGTTGTCTCTAACAGGAGAGCAGTGCATTTGTTCGAGGGTTTATCACAATAAAAAGAGTTATTTTTCTAGTGTTGACTGTAAGTCTACAAGAGATGTGTTAAATCATGTGGCTTAAATCATTTGTGTATTGTAATAGTTTTAAGTAAATATATAAGCATTTAAGCGATTTTAGCTAAACATCTAAAATAAAAATTGCAAAACTTAGGCTCATGATTCTTTTTAGAGGTTGTTTTGAAACCTTTAGAAAAAGAGGGGTGTTAAGTTTAACGTGTATGTGTCTATCTGGCATTATATTAACTTTTAAATGTAAAAAGTGATTTCGATGTGGAATATTTTTGGTTTGAAAGGTGACATGATTGAGATTCTTCTTACCTTTTTTAGGTTTATTACATAAGATTTTGTCAGAGGCTATTGAATATTTTTTATTTAAAGATAGCTTGTTGAATTTTTGGGCTTAACCAAGTTTGATTGGAGGACCTCTAAATCAAATTTGCTAAAGTACCTATTTAGACCCTTTCCTTCCGTCTACTGTCTGTTCTACTGTCATCACCAGTGGCAGCTGTCCCAAGTGATGTAATTGTTGCCTCAAGTCAATTAGTAGCCAATCCCTATTGTCACAAATTATAAAGACTTATGTACAAGTACCTATTGTTACCTTACAAAAAATAAGGTAGGTACATTTTGCAGATACGTTTTTTGAAGCAAATGGATTTCCTCTTGTTGATCTGATGCCTCTGAGTGAAATAGACTACCAACCTACTTGGCAGCTTACAAGGTTAAATGGTTTTTTAACAAAATGACCATTGCTGGTAAATAGAGCACTTTGATACAATTTGCCTAGGTTGGGATCCATCGTTTTCCCGATCCTGCCAACACTATAGCAACAGTACAGCCCCTATAACCTATGGTGACTATAGGCCACAGTTGTCTTTCACTATCAGGAGAGCCAGCTTGTCCGCCGTTATGATATGAAAAGGTACGTACACTGTACATAAAATTTTAAAAATAACAGTTTTCAGGTGGTAATTAATAGACACAAGTCACTTATACTAAGTTATAAAAGTATATGTAAATATGCGTTGCCTACCTGGTGCTAAGATATTATGCCTCTTGTAAGAATACAATAGGGAAAAATATAACAGCGTTTCTACTTAAAATGAGAAAACAAAATGTCAAAAATATTTTAATTTATATTTTTACAATTCTACAATTATATTGACAATAAAAGCCCATATTAATGGTAAGTAATACATAATTTTACTTTATCACATAATGTTTTAATAGCATACCTAATAAACCAGTTATTTATATTTTTAAAGAAAGAAACACTTGTACTGTTTTACTTATCACTTACAATTTATTACTTTGTAATTAGTAGCCTACCGGTTTCGCTTATACAGCATCATCAGGGCTAAATTTTTTAGCTCTGATAAATAAGTGATAAGTAAAACAGTACAAGTATTTCTTTCTTTAAAAATATGAATATTTGGAAGTTTTACCAAGCGCCGACGATGGAAAATATCAAATACAGTTATTTTTATTACTTATTGCGTATTTGGGATCTGATCCATATATTAATTAAGCGAACATCAACAACAGAGAAAGCAGTTTTGACGATACAAATAAAAACTTGTATAACAAGCATAACATACATTTTATTTTCTAACTATGGGGGTTTAATTTGGTTTGGTTTGGGTAAATTCATTTACTTATCTACAAACTACATTTACACCAAAAAATAATTGCCCTGTTTTAAATATATCACTAGATTTTAAATACTAAATCATAGTAAAATATGCGCTAATATTTAAGTTACTCTACTATTATTAATCAACAATTAAAACTTGGTTTAATTTTTTTTAGCTAAAATGTCGCCAGATACGGTCAAGACATGGCTAACTTGGTAACATTGTTCGAACGTGTGGTGCAAATATGAAACTATATTAGTAGGTACTCTACTACTTCTGAAGAATCTCTGTACTGGAAGTTACGCTCCTAAGACCTGTGATTAATGGATGCGACTCATACAAAATCTATAGAAGAGTTTCGTTTGAAATAGTTTTAAGCGATTCCGCAAGACCCGCCTGCGCCTTGCGGAATTTCGAAATATAAAAATTCCATACGGAAAATTTCCGAATGAGTGTGGCAGGCCCATTGATTTTTATGGTTTTAAGCTGAAAGAAATCCGCGTGTATGTGGCGGCCCTTATGCCTTTGCCATGAGTAGCAAAAGATTACGTTCGGTAAATGAGTTTTGACTTTTGGTCTCTAATTCAGATTTCTTACTTAGCATAAAGGCGCTGTTACAAGGTTTCATACAAAGAACTTTCGGAAAGGATAGCGACTATAGCGCCATAAACTCAAGATAAGAGCTCTGAAGTCATAACCTGTATATATTTAAATAAAATATATGTGTTTTCGTCCATTATTTGTTATGTGTTTGTTTCAGGTGGTGGCAATATCTCAATAAAATTGTCTTTCAGCATATACCGACCACCTGCAATTGTACCGTGTCTTAGTCACAACGCAGACATTGGCGAAATCCCATTAAAAGAAAATTGGGCAAAAGCCATAAAAAAAAAACCTGTATATATTATTTTATATAAAAAAATCAATATATACCTCTAATATTGCGAACAAAGGAAGTATTTGAGATTGACAAGATTATTTTCGTTTTCAATTGGCGGAATCATTTAAAATTTATATTTCAGTTATTTAAGTGAAAACCAGAAAAGGGTAATATTAATATAATAAAATTGTTGTATTTATTCTTTGTTACAAAGTTACAATCTGTATTTCTATGCAATAAAGTACATTGAATTGAATGTGCGTACAGAATATTAATCAGACTCCGATTCGCTTGAGGAGGTGGTGTCTTCATCATCATCTTCGCCTACATGTATAATTATTCTATTATCAATAACGGGATCAATCCTGATATCTCGGTCAAAATGTTCCACAATCAGATTTTTAGTCTTCTCAACAACCTTTGCCCAGTCATCTCTTGTGACTTTCCCGCAGGCTTCTTTTAACAGGGTCATCATCTTTTTCGTGCTAAATGGCGGGGAAGTATTGTGGCGGGCGGCGTAACCTTTTATTTGAGTCCAGATTAGCTCAATCGCGTTATGTTGGCAATAATACGGTGGAATTCTTAGAACGCGATGACCGTACTTCAGAGCACGTTCATCAATTTCGTATCGCACATTTGCCACTTTATTTTCTAATTTAATTAGAAAATAAATCGGCAAATGTGCGAACTAATTTAATTAGTTCTGCTTTTAGTATTTGCATATTTGCGTCAATGCCTTTTTCTTGTAACCAAGCCACCATTTCTTCTTTTTTATTAGCTGGGGTAGGTGGTTTCTGTATCTGAACCGAGTGATAGGAGGCATTATCCATGAATATTACAGAAGGCTCTGGTAGGCTGGGCAAAAGCACGTACTGGAACCACTCTTTAAATGTAGTGGCATTCATTTCGTGGTAGTCATTTGTGGTTTTTGATTGAAATGCCAGTAACGCGTTCTCCACAAAGCCGTATTTTGCAGAACCTGCGTGGCACATTATTAGGCGGGCCCCCTTACCCATTGGTACATTCGACGTCGACGCTTGTGTATCATCCGTCGAAGAACGGGAAACCGTGTGATTGGCGTTTAGCCATATCTCGTCAGTGAACACGACATTATCCCAGTTATCATTTTTTTAGCTTCTCTCAAAAAACTTATCAGTTTTAAAATTAAGTTGTATCGTTCTAATTATTTTTTGTTTTGTCTGTTATTTTATACGAAATACCAATATCTTTTCAGATTTTGGTTAAAGCAGTTTTACCCCCGCTAAACAGTCCAGCTTCTCTTAACGATGCCAAGAGCTTCTTCTTGTTGAGATATTCATTTCTGGGATAGTAACCATATATATGATTTCTGATTATTTTATAAAGGATAACTGTATAAGAACAGATTACGATACCATTATTGCCTGTTATTCTTAGCCCAGCACTACAAATATAAAGCGCTGACATAACCTTGTAATAGCGCAGTTTAAATTTAGAAAAATATTGTTTACCAAGTTATTTGGCACTGTTTGACACAATATTATAACATTATTTAATTATTGATATAATAATGTTGTTTTAATGCTCATCAATTGTTAATACGGTAAACAACCAGTAATAATATTTTTATCGTAACTGCAACGCCATTACAAAGTTACGTCGTCAGTTCAATCGCGACGTGTCAGGAACGCATTCTCTGAACGGCCGTAGATTAAGTAACTTTAACTATTTATATTTAGTAACAATTACAGTTATCAAAATAAATGTCACTATTACAATGAACCTGTATACAGTCTGGTCTGTTAAAAGTATTAACACAAACTTCAATGTTCTTGCTGGATTCTTTAGTGCAAGTAAATAATATGAACGATCACTTGATCAAGTGCAGTATCGCGTACTGTTTGTCAAAAGCACACCTCAGGTTACCCGATACAAAGTGAAGGGATTGAAGATACTGTATTAAGATAGAAGTTGACAATTCACTCTTTCCTTGAAGATGCTTAAATCGTTTTCATCAAGAATCTCAAAAAATGTCCTAAGTATAATTTCTTATATTCAAGTATATCGAAATACAATACGAAATCTTCTTTTTTTTAATATTTTCCATTTAATTGAACTAAGAAAATAAAAATTAGGAGTTGTAAACAATACACAAATTGATTCTGAAATAAAACAACATGAAATATAATAATTATACATTAAGATAAACAGTTGAAATATAATATAACCTGGTTAAGTAGAATAACGGTCACGCAAATTATATTTGTAATGTTAAGCACATTAAACTATAATTATTGTACTTCATACTGTAATTTGATTATAAGCGCCCTACAATTATATCACAAAAAAATATACTTTACCTTCTTCTTCTTTATATAATAAAAATAAGAAAACATTTTTCTATATATATTTTTATTACATTAATAATTTTATTAAATATGAAAGTAATAGTTCCAGTGTGAAGTGATATTATCACCATCACCATTATAAAAAGTATATTTGTTATATCTACGAATAGCATTCCATACAATACATATCTTCACGCCAAGTCCCTTACGAGGTAAGCAGCGAGTATGGAGTGCCAAACTTCACGAACCTGATAGACCTGTCTGGCTTCCATCACATTCATTACCTATTTTAAGCAAACGCTCCGGATTTGGAGGGCCTTGACAACACCTTCGGATAATAACCGAGCGATCTGATCGTGAAATGTCAACTTTGGTCTCCCTACCTACATCCATCCTCATTCGCATTGTATATCTGCTTTTCTTTTTTGTATCTTATTCGATACAAAACAATTTGACTACTAACAAGGAACAGAATGTTTGTGCACTAATTACATAGAAATAATAACAAGCATATTATTGCAATTGTTAAAAGCAATTTCATTTTCTTCATTACATTGAAAATATCTTAAGCACAGTATTAAACTGCATAAAATCGAATTTGATACGCTATTTATGATCATTTTATTTATTTCTATTTCTATTTATGATAGTTATTGAACTATGACATCTATACACAAAATTGAATATTTCTCCATTTCTCTGGGATTTAAGCATCAGAACTAGGCTTGGTGGCAATACCACTTCAAAAGTACGCTCTCCCAAATAAAAAATACCACTTCGGAAGTACGCTCTCCCAAATAAAAAAATACCACTTTGGAAGTACGCTCTCCAAAATAAAATAATACCACTTCGGACGTTCGCTCTCCCAAATAAAAAACAAAAATAATCTTATACTGTAATAAACAAGGTAATCGCTAATCAGCACTTTAGTAAAATTATTATATGTAAAAGGGTTTGACAAATATCTGTTAATTTATATCATAAGTTAAAAAATGGTCACAAAATGATATTAACATAATATACTCATTTGAGACATCTTACATAATATTCAATAAGTATGATGTTTCAAATGAATAATTTATTTTTTTGTTGCAAGCATATAAATAAAAGCTACAAGAACCAATGTCATTGCATATGTGATGTAAATTGTTCATGAGTTTGGGGGTCAATTTAGGAACCGAATTGACATTTTCTGTTCCACATCTGTCCTCTCCAGCGCTCTACAAAATTCTTCAAATGAAATCATCTGGTCATTGTTAGTGTCTGCTTCAAGAATGGTACGTTCAGCAATACTTGACAGTTGTTCTTCACTGAAATAAAAAATTGTTACCTCAATACTGCAGGATTTACAGCAATTATTTTATTATGTAATAGAGAGCTGAAGATCCTCAACTCAATCTCGCCAGCACTTTGACAAATACATACATAAATATCCCTTAAGGAAGGCAGAGAGTATCGAGTGCCAGATCTCACGATCCTGACAAACCTGTCCGGCTTCTTTCACGTTCATTACCCTTTTCATACAAACACGCCGGTATCGGAGACTCGACACCACCCTCAGATAATATCCGAGTGATCTGATCGTGGAATGTCAACTTTGGTCTCCCCGGGTACCTACATCCATCCACATTCGCATTGTAGGCATATCTGCTTTGTCAATCTTTCATCTGTCTATCTTACCACCTTACCGAACTAGCGGAGCATGCCCTTCCGCATTTTAACACCAACACTCTCTTTCAATCCCACTCTTTCTCGCATCTCACTGATACGAATGCGGTCAGTGAGGGTTACACCACAGATTTTCCGTAGCGCTCTCATTTCGACCGCATTTATCCTACTTATATGCTTTTTCTGACATACCCAACTCTCGCTTCCATACAGTAACGATGGGATAAGCACAGAATTATGCAAAGCGTGTCTAGCTTTTCGACTCAAAACCTCGCTTTGAAATAGCTTACCCAACGCTCCTTTCACACTATTTCCTGCACACACTCTCATCTACATCCGCGGTGCACCTTCCATCCTTGTTAACCAAGATATACAATTTCATTCACTTGCTCCAACACTACATTATAAACTAAAACTCTTACATCCGTTCTGACTTAGTCTCTTTCAAACACAATAACTTTGGTTTTCGTCGCATTCAAATGTAAGCCCCTTTCTTTACAATCACCTTCCATAACTGTGACCAGTGTCTGCAGCTCAGATAGTGTAGAGCCCAAAAGTACAGCATCATCTGCATAAAGCAGGCAGTTCACCACTTGATCACCCATACGCATTCATACATTCATAGACCTTAACCTTTGAAGACATTTGTCCAAATACAAAATAAACAAGCGTGCCGACAACACATAGCCCTGCTTGACGCCAATGCTTTGACAAATGCTACTTAAAATGCAGATTAATAACAGGCCTTCTCTCAAAATGTATGATCCCTGGCAATTATAATGCACGTGTTAGTCATGACAATTAAAATTACTATAAAAATACAGTGCAACCTTGATATATCACGAATTTTAATACAACGTCTTCCTCGATTTGACAAATTTTCCGTAATCTCCTTAAATTAATGTAAAACATACCTTTACCTTGCGAATTTCTTAGAAAAATCTCTATTACGAATTCTCAACTATCAAAAAAGTGTAAATACCTCTGATTAACGAATTTTGTCAACTCAAACACTCTATATATATATATATATATATATCTTTCCCACCAATACGAGTATGAACCTTAATCCCATATTACATAATATGCATGTGATTTAGTCGCGACCGGTTTCGACAAGTTTTTTAAACAATTGATGGACAGTAATGTAAAACAGCGCCGCTCACTATTGTTAAATATATATTCTAGTTGTAATGGCTCAGAAACGTAAAAGGTGTCCCTTATGACCCAGAAAAGTGAAACAAAAATTCTACAGCGAAAAAATTAGACATAGTGTTGGTCCGGGCTCCTTTGCAGAATAGACCATCTGCTTTCCTGTCAGGCAGCTCGTAAAAGGCGAGCATAGGCTTACCGTCACTAGCACCGTGACATTTGACTAGGTGGTAGAGTTTCGCAGCGACTCGCCCGGATTGGTACCACCGCCTTACTTATTCCATCCGCCATAACGTCATGACGTGTTCCGGTTTGGAGAGTAAGGCAGCCGGCCTCAGGTTGGCAACGCACCATTACCACCTTTGGTGTCTCTAAGCGGCGTGAATTTCTTACCATTAGGAAATCCGTCTGCTTGTTTGCCTTACAATATCATAAAAAAAAAGCTAAAACGTTCGGGATTTCCTCAAATACATTGGCTACAATTTTAAAATTTAAAGATAAGTTTTCGTTAAAGTGGTTAAAACAATGCCAAGACAACCAGATCTCTATCGGAGGACGAGGCCTTCAGGAAAAGGCTCAGCAGTTTGCAGCAGAACTGGAACACGAAGTGTTCAGTGCTACCCATACGAACGGGTGTCTTTAAATTTTCAAAAAATGCAACGAGATTATTTTTTCGAAAAACACGAACTGGCAGAGCTGACCGTCGGATACATGGGCGTCGCCAGAATTATTTTCAAGGAGGTACATCTCCATCTGTACATCCTATTAACCAATATAAAATATCGAAATACACATGTTTAGCAACATACATATTTACATACGAACACTAACATACATACATACATACCTACTCTCAAAAAGCATTTCTCTACCGCAAATTCAGTCAGGTAATTTTTTCTATCTACTTTCTTTCCGGACAGGGGGGTGCAGTTGCACCTCCTTGCACCCTGCTGCCGCCGCCCATAGTCGGATACGATCCCGAAGACATATTTAACGCCGAAGAAACTGGACTTTTCTATGAATGTTCACCTGACTAAACCTTATCATTTAAAGAAAAAAAAAAGTATCTTCACGCCCATAGCGCCGAAGAGGTAGGCAGAGGCACAACCAGGGCACCCACGACTAGCCGAAGACACTAAGTCCCACAATGTAATAGGTGGCAAGCCTATCGCCAACCGGGCACATATCCTATCCCGAGCAACATTTTTTCTTTATTAGAAAATTGGAAAAAACCGATTTTCTTTTTGTCGCCCAACCCGGGATTCGAACCCGGGACCTCATGCAGTCGAGTCCAACAACTGAACCGCTAGACCACAGAGGCGATAATCATTTAAAGAAAAATCATAAAATTCAATACAAATGTAACTTTGGAAAAAAACTTCTCTTAGCGGTACTGCTGCAAACAAATTGTGTTGGAACCTACAAACTGAAGCCACTCATCATCGGGAAATATGAAAAACCGCTATTTTTCAAAAATGACAATAATCTGCTTATAGACACATCAAACTATCAAACCTTAAGATTTAGATGACCAGGAATGCTTTTAGCAATTGGCTTAAAATCGGGATAAAGAAATGAAGAAAAAAGCAAAAAATTCTTCTTATGTTCATTGATAAATATATGACACACGCAGAAATTCCTAATTTAAAAAACATAAAAATAAAGTGATTGTCTGCAAATACCAAATCTGAACTACAACCACTGGACGAAGGCATCATTCAAAGCTGTAAAACGCTTTAAAGAAAGGAAGTCAGACAATTTCTTGCTGATGTTGAACTCCAAACGCTAAAATTGACGTTTTACAAGCCATGTGGATGATCTCCAAAGCTTGGAATCTAGTCACTGAAAGGACCATTGCAAACTGCTTCAAGAAGAGTGGGTTAAAAGTAACATGCGAAGATGAGAATACGACTTACCACTCGCAGAATTTGCTAGGACCTGCCAAAAAATTCAAGAAGAATTGAACTTTCAAAGGACTAAGTTCGAAGACTTTGTTACCTTTCATAATGATTTAACCGTCTGTGGATAACTAACTGATGCTGATTGACACTGTCTGACACTGTTGATCTGTGTTGCCGGTTACTAATGTAGAAGCGTATGAAAGCAAGGAATAAGGGGGTGAAATTGATTGATGTATTTCTCAAAAGCGAGGTTTAAACGATGATGTACTCAAATTCATCACGATTGTGCTTTAAATGTAATAACTCTTACTGGCGGTAAACCGACAACAATTTATTACTTTTTAAAAATAATTATATAAAAATAATAAAATTAGGATTAAGCTCTCTTACCACACTATTGATTTTTCCATCTGTAAGTTGTGAGTTGTACAAAACTTTGAAATTAGCATTAAATTACCTGTGTAATGTATAAACCCACCTTGATATTATGTCCCTTACGGATTTTTCCTCATTTAATTTTAACTAGTATTCTAAACAAAACAATATGTTACCTACCTTGTTTTTAAATAGAAAATACAGAGTAATTTTATAAAAATATGTTTTCATTTATAAGTAGAAGTAGTTTGCTATCACAAGATGAGTACATAATGTTGAGGTGAATAAAACTATTTTTTAGCTCTTCATAACAAATTTTAGAGCAACCTTACCTCATTATAATAAAGGTTTGTTAATTTATTAAACTAAGGTTAGGTTAGGTTAGTCCCCTTGTAATTTGTTATATCAAGCTTGCACTGTATATGTAAATATAATCATTAATTTGTAATACTACAATAAAATATTAACTACTACAACAGCAAACTATTTTAATAATTATTTGCAACATAGATACTTTCGGAGAAAACTTTGTTCTTTCAGCAGTAGACAGACAAAGATCAAAATGATGATGGTCATAATTCTAGGAAATACTGTTAGTCAACAGTGTTAATGGCACTAAATATTATGTTGTACTTCGAGACAATATAGACAAATTAAATTATTGATACCTAATTTGCAGATCAACTATTAACCGCATAAGACATACAGTGGTAGTTGAAGTGTTACAAGTAATCAAAATGAGAATCTCACCTCTAACGGCCAATGTTAATAATGTATCTCAATCTTATAGATTTCAAGCAATCTAGATAGCTGCGTATCCGGCGGCCTATCCCATACCTAATTGCCATATTTATCCTGTCCACAGATACGTTATTGGCAAGCGATAACATAAAAATGGATCAAAATATCAATCTTGGACAACAAGTTTTGGATTAGGATTAATAATAGTGGCCGTAAGTGGCCTGTATGCAATCCCGATCTCTCGAGACAAGGATCTCGCTATATCTCGTGTGACTTGTCGGGATCAATCCCGAAGCATAGTATGAGGAGATCCCTTTCGAGATTGACGGGATTGGGCGTCAGTGGTCAGCGATACTATACACATATCCACATAGATTACGTTTCATGATTTGAAAGCTAGAGGATCTAAAAACTCCTCTCTAAGAAAAGTTGGTCTCCTCGATAAACAATTGTATCTCCAAGCGTGGCATAAAAGCAACTGCAGTGCTATTATAATTGAAAAATCCAAATAATTATCAAGATGACTTGGAGCCATGGAAAGGCAACGAGACATTCCAATTGCCTAGTAAATATCTCTTAAGGAAAGAAATCTAATATATATATATAAATCTCGTGTCACAATGTTTGTCCTCAATGGACTCCTAAACCACTTAACCGATTATAATAAAATTCGCACACCACGTGCAGTTCGATCCAACTTGAGAGATAGGATAGCTTACATCTCAATTTATCGCGGGCGAAGCCGCGGGTAACAGCTAGTTATAATATATAAACTTTAAAAACATAATTACAGGATTATATTGTAAAGAACCAAACCAAGCAGAGATTAATATAACAGTATTAAACGAAGATGACTTGCCACTTTCTATGATAGCAAAGGATTTAAATTTAAGTTCTACTACTACACAAAGTAATAGTTCCCTGCAAGAGGAAGTAGAAGAAATTTTGCGAGTGTCTAAAATTTCTTTTACACAGTATTAAAAAAAGAAAAGGATTTATTTGAGTGTGGCAAAACAAGGGAGAGATTTTTGCAGTTTGCATATAATTGCTTAGTCACACTGTTGCCAACTAGTGTCGAGGAGGAGAGCACATTCTCAGCAGCTGGCTACATTGCAACAGACATTAGATGTCGGTTAGCAGATAGTACTTTTGATACACTTTGTTTTTTAAGAAGTTACTTTCAAAATCACCTGTAACTACTTTTTAATATTCTTGAGCTATACCTACTTTTGTTCTGGTTATGTTCATATTAGTAAAATTGATAAGTCTGTAGTTAGTAATATTAAAATAGTGATGTGTCAACTCAATTTGCTAACTCGAGTCAACTCAAGTTAGGTCCAGCTCGAGTCAAGTCGTGTTGATTAATCTATGACTCAATTTGAAATACCTAAAACATATTTTGTGATAACGGTATGATAATTATTAGCATTCCATGCTTCGACTTTATCAAGTTAGACTGATATTATTTTGTTAAGAGTGCTAAAAATAAATAGCATTATTGAAAAATGATGTAATTTTTTTAAATAAATAAAAATACCCATTACAAATGTCAAAAATAAATAATACATATAAATGAATGGTTTTGAGGTCCATTTTAATAAAAATGCGTGCGTATATTCATGTATGCGCGTGAGTTATACCTACTTGAATATATCTGTAACGAAAAATATATAAATTGCACTTGTATATAACTAAATCACGTGTGATGCTTGCGCATCTTACTATCTGTAAGCGTGTATCTTAAAATTTTGCTCTTCACTGCAATTTCATATTGTAACGTCTGCCAAATCTATACATATAACAAATTTCATTTCATTTCATTGTACAGAAGGGTCAATTCTGTACAATGAAAATATTAAAAAAAATAATGGCAGTGTTACTGGATCGATACCAAACCCAACTACATATGTGATTAAAATTTTTTTTGTCCGTCTGTCTGTCTGTCTGTATGTTCAGGTATCACGTGAAAACTAACCGGGGCTTAAAAAGATTTTGCTATCAATATATTTTTTACTTAATTAGTTTTATTTTTATAGATATTTAAACAGATACAGGAGATGGAGTCGAAATATATTTTTAAATCCAAATTGTTTTTTTAATTATTTAAATAATTGTAATCTTATTTCATATTTTAACTTATTTTGCATGTTGAATTATTGACCAAAATGTGAAGAACTGTTAGCAAATAATGAAATATAAACCAGCAACGATACATGTAGCACATTTTATGCAAATTAATGATTGATTGATTGCAACTTTTGTGTGAGGGATCTTAAAAGCCTTTTTAGGGTTCAGTACCCCAAGGGTAAAAACGGACCTCATTACTAAGCCTCCGCTGTGTGTCTGTCTCCAGGCTGTATCTCATAAACCGTGATAGCTACAAAGCTGATTTTTTTTATAAATGATTTATTTCTGTTGCTGCTATAACAAGTACTAAAAATTTAAAAAATGTATATACTAAGGGGGTTCCCATACAATAAACGTGTTTTTTGTGATTTTTTGTTCAATATTAAAAAGGTAACTAGTAGACGCTTCAAATTTTCAAACAATATTTACTTATATATTACCTTTCGAAATAAATAATTAAATAACAATAAAATAAATATTAAAGAGGGGCTTCCATACATCAAATGTGATTTTCTAATATAGATTATAGTACGGAACCCTTCGTACGCGAGTCCAACTCGCACTTGGCCTGTCTTTTTTTATAACGCGCCTAACTTCAAAACAACTCGGCCACCATGAAACCGAGGCAGAGTAGCGAGGTTAGAGTTGTTGTAGTATTTATATTTATTTTAGAAAACATTTTTCTATCGCATTTGATTTTTTAAGAAACAAAGGTGTTTTTAAAACTAACTAAAATAAAGAAAAACATGATTGAACGTCATTCTAATAAAATCTAGTTAACTCAAGTTCAATTCGAGTTACTGAAATTTTAACTCGACTTGACTCGAGTTAAATTTAACCCGAGTCGGCACATCACTGTATTAAAACTTTTTTTTAATTAACTTTACTATCACAAACAAGCAGTATTCATTATATTCAGTAATGTGATTATTTTTTTAACTAGACGAGGATCCCGCGGGATTGAGATTTCTAATCCCGAGGCATCTCAACGTTATGATCTCGAGTGGGGATTGCATTCCCTAGCACAAGCATAAAAATTGAGGCATCATATTATAGAGAAATTTGAATGTCATCTCATGATATGCACATTGCAATACAGATATTGCACCAAGACCGAAATAAGGTGGTACAAAGTTATGTAAACAAAATCTGATCTGATATATCTGGGATAATCTTAAACAAAAATGATACATACCTTATATTAACTCCCACCATCATATGAAGAATAGCAAGGAGTTCATCTCTTGAAATTTTACCATCGCTGTCCAAGTCGTACATAGAAAATGCAACTGGAAAACAAACACATAATTTATATATAAGTTATCCATGAAACTAGATTTTAGGTGAAATAATAAATTACTAGTTTGTTCAGGTTAAGAATAACATTATCAGCATAGTAACCCAACCAAGTCTTAAAATGTTGCTAGGTTAATGATGTCAATATTTTCACAATGCAAATGAAGTTCAGAACAAATTCAATCTGTTTTCTGATTAGATCAAAGCCACAGTAATTTTATTAAGAGGCCCACATTCTAAATGTATTTTAGTGTACTAATTTTGAATCAAATAAAAGTGCTTTAAATTGTGTTTATGATCTTCTTCTTTTCTTGTATATATGTGGGAAAAAAAATCCAGCATGTTGGAGTCATGTCGAGTTATAATTCTAAAATTTAATACCTGTATATAATGGAGCCAAGAACCACCTCAATCACACTAGAGTTTTGTCAACTGCATTTGTCCACGATGCCACAGATAGACCCACACACACACACACACAGTAAACATATAACACCCCTCATTTTTAGTTGGGTGTTGAATAAAACTTTAAAAATAAATTTTTAGTAAATTTACTTATACTTACATCTCAACTTTTCTTCACGGCTATTTAATCTGTTTTCCCTGTTTTTTCTGATAGGACGGAAATGGGATAGTACCCGCATAAACTGCAAGAAATTAACTCTGTCGTCATGGCTCTCCGCAAAAAAGGAATGCACAATTCTCTCACTTAGTGGATTTATAGCTAGTTCTGGGATGCGAAGAAAGTCTTCACGTGAGAGAGTGCCGCAATCATTTTTATCCAACGACGTAAATCGAGAATACAGTCGTTCTATTTGATTTGGTGTAACTAAAACACAATCATGCAAAATTCAACATTTGTTTTAAGTAGCTCAATACAAATATAATGAGTAAAGACTTACATCCAGTTTCTTCTTGAATTTGTGCTATTTCCTCCTCTCTCAGTAGTAAAGAAGATTTATTCCCCATTTTAATAGAAATATAGATACTTAAACCAAATTAGTAATGACTTTATGAACAATAACCATTTAATGCATTAATAATTCGCTTTGTTTCGAGATAAGGACAAAAAGAAATAAGTACAAAGTATAAGTGATAAGGTTTTAGTTTACAACACTTGAATGTTTAATTTTTTACAGCTACAAATCATACAATTAAAAGTATGAATTCGACTAAATAGTTATTTGTTTTGGCAAACTATTACAGATTTAACAAAATTATACTTAATAATTTACTAAAACAGATTGCAATTTTTATTTTATTGTAATGAAAATATGAAAATTACTTTTAACGATTTGACAGTCGATGGCATAATTGACACTTGACTTGACAGTATTGACATTGACAATAATTGTCAAATGATAATTGAAATGTAGGTTCTTTTTTTTTAGTTTTGGCGCCATCGAGAGAAAAGATGGTCGAAGTTTTTTCATAATTATTGTATTTCGTGTTAATTTTGAGTGAAATTAGTCAATTTTTGTGGAATTTTGTACAATTTTGTTCAGTGAAAGTGCAGAAATGAAATAATCATGAAGAAATTAGCGTATCGTGTATTTCCTCGTTGCCGCCAAATCTCATTACATGAGCTTGAGTAAACAGGCCACCGCTTTACCCAAGAGCCTGACATGACTTCCTGGCGACTTATGACTGATGACTTATTAAAATAATTGAAATTGATATAAAATTTGATGCAAATTTCTACTTGACATTAGTCAATACGAAATCCAGTGACTATGAAAAAAAATCGATCATCTTTTCTCTCGATGGCACTAAGACTGTAATTCAAGTTAATTACAATAAAAAAAATTTGGGAGCTCCGCTAGGAGTACATTAGGGAATTTTGAGCAAAATAGAAAAGACAATACGCATTGCATTTATAATAAATGTATTTCTTAATGGTTACCTAATTACATATATTATCAATATTCTGAGTTGATCGTTTGTGTAATTTTCTGTAAAACAAAAATAATTCCTATTAATTATATTCCATTTCATAACTCCATATATTTCAAAAAATATTTAGTTACTAGAACAAATGATATTATTATGAATGTATTTATATGACATTAATACAAGGATATTCATGTCCAATTCTAAACACATTTGTCGTTTTCAAACATACAACACTTTGTAGTTTGAAAGTAGCACTTATCTACTATGTAAAATATATTGATTCGGAAATCATACTGTCTAAATTTTATAAATATTACAATTATTGGAGCTGTGAGCTTTCTACTTAAAAACTTATTTCTTGAAGCTAGGCAACTCGTATGATGCTGCTCAGGGAGGTATAGGAAATATTTTCTAAGTTAGGCAAAACAATATGCATGCAAAGCCAAAAAAAACTATAGTATCGCTATTGTAGATTTGTCAACACTTGTTTTGTCCCGAATCAGGCCCACAAATTACTGCATAATGCTTAAATACCATATAATGGATAGCACTCACTGTCGACGGTGCGGAGCGTGTCGGTCCGGGGCGCATCTCATTGCAAAGCCCACTGCTGCAGTTCGGGCCGTTTCGCATCGGCGCGGATTTTTGTTACTCAGTACCAAAGTACATCAACGAAATAGAGAGACCACTCGACGTTAAAATCGTCAAGTATGGAAAGTTGCGCCATATAGTAGTTGTCACACGAATTTTCAAGTATGAAAAGTGGCATCTCTAGCAGTTGTCGTATGAAACTTTAGCGTTAAAATACCATAGTGCTCTTTTCGTAACAGTAATATCGTGATCTTTGGTCACTGCGGGCCGCATCGGGGTATGCGCGCGGTGTCCCTCGCGGAAATCCACCGCGGAAAAATCCGTGCCGATGCACCCCCGCCTAGTGGGCGTTGCTCCATACAAAATGTATGCAAGCGATCTCGGCGGATTATTGCGCTGCGATGTGCCCCGTCCCGGTCCGTCCAACTGGGCGCTATCATTAACAGCGCGGCGTCAGGGGCGGATGTACAGTGCGTTATATGTATAAATCTGTTTTAAACTATTCTGTGATTCATGTTTACCTAAAATCAAGGTTCGATTATAGGTCAACGTAAAGTTCTGTTTTTACAACACCGACAAGCTCTCGTTATTATTTTGTCTCGGTCGTTCTTAGCTTAGATTAAAACCTTTTTGTTAAAGCTACTTGGTCCTGTACAGGTATATTATTATACTCTTTGGCTACTTGAAAGGTGTTGCTATGGTAACTTTCAGTTTCCTGAAATTCTTAATTTTATTTGTGACAGTTCAGTTTTGGCATAGCAAGGAATTCTGAAAAAGTTCCTAAATGAATGAAAATTACAAATTTGTTGCTACTAAATGAAAACATTTACATATTAGCTATTAGCATATTATTTATAATTAGTGTTAAATATGAGTGCTACAAAAATCTTATCCGAGTCCTTCTCCCTTGAAAGAAAACCAGATGTTGAACAACTTGACCCAGTCTTAGAAGTAAATGAGAGTGTTCCTACCTACGGCTATGACCGACCTCGAGAAGAAGGCGAATTTGAAGAGATTCCCCCTAAGATTTTCAGTTTAAAAGATGTGTATGAGCCATTAACGATAGAATCACTTAATAATGCTATTTATGAGATGGGTGTGATTAACCTTTGCTGGCCTACTATTGAAGAACCAGTATTTGAAACACGTACATGTTTTCCTAAAAGCTATTACACTAATAACACAAAAGAAAGACTTTTGCTAGCGTATGCTGAAAATTTTAGAAGACAATTTCAGTTTCATTACAAATCGAGGAAACCTTTGTTTCTGCAAGCGCCTAATGAATGTGGTTTACAGGTAGGTATCTACTATATATTAATACGTGATGCCAAAACTTGGGACCCCTTTTTACGAAAATAGCGCGGACGCAGGAGGTTAAAATTTGATACACTTAAAGTTTATGTGTAGGTAAAGTGCAGAACGCTAATATTTTTCAAAAATAATGCTTATAAAGTACATTAAATCAATAAGTAAAACATTACCCACACTACCATGCATTTGACATACATAAACAAATATGTTGATGATAACGATAAAAAATCACAGATGGCGCACCATGGTCTGGAAACAAAGTAGTTGGTCTTGAGAAATGAAGATGGCGTTCTTATCAACAAGATATTAAAATTTATTATGGTCGAATTTTGACCAACGGGCGACCACTAGTTTATATTATTGAACATTTCGCAAGTAGCTTTTGTTTTGTCTACAATATTGAAAATTAAAACAAAATTTGTGTTTGAAGTTTCGCACTGCCGTATATAGTTAACTCGCCCCGTTGGTCGAGGGCTTAGCGTGCAAACCTGTCTCCTTACTCCGCCGACCAACCGCAAGGCTCGGGTTCGATTCCCGACAGGGCAGGCATTTGTGTGACAAACATTTAGATGTCGGCATTTGTTATATTTATTTTGTTATCTATTCAAGTATGTCTATATATTTGTGTCGTTTGCTTACACCTTTAACATAAGCGTATGATTTGCTTGCTTTCGGGTTAAATTGAATTTGTGTAACTAGAATTTAGTTATATAAATAAGTTAATGGAAAAAAATGTGTTATTGGTGTTAATATTTGTCAAAGTAATAAGTTATTGCTTCACGATATTTCTGACAGAGGTATAATATCCAGGGTGATTTTAGAACGGTATGGTTTCCAATACTTCGGGTGCTATTAACCAATTTACGTAGTTTCATATAGAAAACACAGGTAGCGCTGTCCGTCATTATTTTTTATGACATACATTTTGGTAATTAAAGATTTCTGTTTTTTAAACAATTATATGAAATGCAATTTTATTTTTAGAAAATGGTGTGTACTTCTATCAGACCGACAAAGCTTTGTTTCGCCGATACTACAACGTGGCAAGGTTTGGGTTCGTTGGTTGCAGACTACTTCGATTACGAACCCCTTAAGAAGCCGATGTTACACGTGAGTACACAGTGTCTTTTATTATCTCTATTATTATGCTATGCTTTAATTGCATTTTATTTGTAATCTTTAAAATAAAACAATTAATTTAGCTATAAACTAGTTCAGCTACTCGCTACTAGGTGGAGCTGCCTGTATATCAATTTGAAATATAAAAGATTGAAAAGTTTATCCACGTCTATTTGTAATATATTAAAATATAGCTACTACTAATACTCATAATATCTTTTCATAATATTACTTACCTTTACCAATAATTTCATAAACTATCAAATAAAAAATCTAATCTCTTCGTTATTTTGGGGGATAGGTACAATTTAAAAAAAACAGAGTATTAGATTTCTTTATTTGGGTATCTCTTATATATCAGTTCGCTCAGATCGGAACCACTGTTTTACATATTCCTGTGTTGCTACAGTGTTGAGTTCCGTGTTGGCGGGCAGATTAGAACAGGCGAAGTCTGTCTTTTATACCGTCACTCGTAAAATTTCTAAGAATTTGAGAATTATCTTAGCAATTCGGAAATCCTTCCAATTCCTTTGGATATCTATAACTAATGTTGTGGACTGTTGTGTTCGGTCTTTTGAGTAGTCGCTAGAGTTTCACGACTTATCCTCCCGGGCACGATATATCAACCCGTTGATGACATGAATGTTAAAGGTGGACTCGGATTAAATTAAAGTCACTGCGTAAGGATTGAAGACTCCTAATATTTATGGAAATTAAAATGTATCAATCATGTAGTCTAATGGCATCTATCGACACTTGCAAGTCGAATCTTGGATTTCCACAAAAATATACTGGAGGAGTATATATTACTTGTAGTAAGGCTAGCGTGCAAGGTGATTTTGATAAATTTTGTCGAGAGCCAGAAATTGACGTAAACTTGGAATAAAGAAATGCAATAAATTGATTATCAGATAAAAATAAAGAGAAATGCAGGATTCAATCGATTTTAATTCTTAAAACTTCTCAAGATCACAATTTGTTTAGAGCTGTATTTAGTTATATAATTCAATTTGTAATTTTGTACAAAATATTCTTAAATTGTTATCTAGGTAGATTCTAAAATAGTTTTAAGTTCAATTTTATTCCCTGACGTCGCGAGTTTTCGCCAAATTTTAAAATTAGCTTTAAAGAGCGCACCAGATGACAATTGTCATTAGTAATACATTACAACAAGAAGTAGGTGCTTGGCATCATGTTTAAACTAACACTCAAAACATTGTTTTTGTAACGCATAAATTTGTTACATTTTTTGGAACTTTTTTAATTACCAACAAAGCCTTAGTACGCTTGAGATGTCTAACACAACGAAAAATATTATTTTGCAAAATCATAATGTACTTTCGCATTGAAATAGCCTTATAAGTCAGGGGTGTAACATATATTCGACGAAACGTAAATGAACTATGTTATTTGTAGTGACAAGAAATGCACCTTAAGATATCCTAATATTGAAACCACACTTAAACATCGCACAATATTTTAACATTACAATAATACACTCTATTCATTAGGAATGTACTTACATTAATAATCTCTCAATAATTTATAATTTCGATCACAGTGCACTTTACTGTTAAGTATAACAATTCCGAGTCGAGACAATATATTATAGTATTTTGTACAAATACTGATCAATATGAAAACAATGAACGCAACACATACTTAATCCTAAAAAGTTGTTTGCATATTGGCACGATAGTATATCCACGTCCTTTCTATATTTGGTATGAGACAATTATTCTCTACACATCCATAATAATAGATATACACTAACGGTGAACAGTAGAAAGGACGTCGTGACTTAGCTTATGACTTGAGGTAGAACATAGGGATCAAACTACTCATAGGGTACACCTAGGAATGTAATGCAATGGCAACTTACAGCAGTCCTAACACTAAACGTGTAACATTGTGAGCGAAACACCACTCATTCGAATAACGCATAGTTATAAATCGATATATGTATTAATAAAATTATATAAACTCGGAAATAGATTAACTATATTCACGTGACCAAGCAAGAGAACAAACAATTTTATTTACAGAATATAACCTAGTTTAAACTAAAAATAATATGCATAGCTTTTCTTTTAGAACAAAGAAATTACGCAAATTTGGCTAAACATATCACAAGTGAACGCTTACTGGCGATGACATCACTATAATATACATAATTGAAAGTTCCCTGTAGAACACGCACTGTTTTCTCCTTGGTTATTTATTTACGGCGGGTCGCGTCACCCACGGGTATGGCCGTCGGCCGCCGCCTGCGCAGATTGTCTAAAAGGGTTCGCAGTTGGTGGACATGCACGCGAGTGACACTAGGATCGCTGCTGCTCTCACACCAAGCTAGGAATTTCTCTCCATGCACAAGGGCTTCTGCTGTATCTGTTTCGCAGTCCCCATTAGTCACGACGCTGGTTTTCATCTCATCATTTGCTATCTGGTTGTTGTTGAATAGTAAATTGTCTAAAACGTTTCGTACTTTCGTTTGTGTTCTACCTATTTCGATTGGTCTTTCACTTGGTTCTTTGTTTTCGCTTCCGATCTCCGGACTCCTCGCTACTTCTGTTGCCGGTGGCTCTACGTTGTCTGCTTCCGGTAATTTTATCTGTTGAGCATGAGTCGGTAGCTGTTCGGGACTCGTCGTGGTACGGCAATCCTCGTCTGTTTTTCCTTTTATAAGTTGTGAATATAAAATGTTTTCAGCTGAAGTTTCTTTAGGTACCTGTGCGGCTGATTTAAGTTTGTCATCTGGTAAAGGCATTCCACCTCCAAACTGCTTGTAATATTGCCAAAGAATGTTATGTCTGTTGGGATAATCGAGGTGATTAGTAATTGGTGGTATTGGTGCAACAGGTTTTGGAGGCAACGTGGCTTCAGTTGGTTTTGGTAAATGAAGGGGTCGAGCTGAAGTTTTTTGAGCAGTTAAGTCGAACATAGCCGATGAGAGCTGTTGAGTTTTAAGCCAATACCATAATGACTCGTCAGCTGCTTGAGAGGCGGACTGGCTGCCCAAATGACTTGATTTCGAGCTGCTGGGCCGATAGAGGTCAGATGAGGAAGAGTGGCTAGATTTACTGCGATGATGGTGTTTGGTATCGTTCAAGTTATGCACTCCATTATGTGCGGGTTTAGGAGATCGTATTGATCGTAGAGCCCTACTGGCGGGTTGAGCAGAAAGAGCTGATAGACTAGGGTTTAAATGAGCAAGTAAAGACAAATTTGTTGCAATTTCATTGAAGCTCATGCCTAAATGATTGTGGGTCAGTCCAGTTAGATGCGGGAGACCTGACAGAGGACTGATAGCGCTCATAGAGACGCTAGCTCCAGGTTCTGGTCGGCGTTCTCGATGTACAGGTGGCGACGGTTCACTACGCTTTGTAGTTAATTCCACAGGAGCGTCATTAATAGGTGTTGTCTGTTGTAAAGGATGTGCACCATTAGTGACATTAGATAGGTCTAAGCCACTTGCATCAGGCGACTTTGAAGTAGTTGGTGATTCCGTACGAGCTCTCTTTTCCGGCGGGTCTCCATCACTGCTCTTGTCGGTGTCGCCTGAGGGCGAAGAGAGTCGGGATGTCATGTAGCGAAGTTTGTCCTCATTTTTACACCAACCTCGTAGAGTTGATTCAGGGACGCCGATGTCACGGGCCACGGACGCTTTGGATTCCCCATCGTTGACGCGTTGTATAGCTTCAATTTTATCCCCTGGGGTAAGCGCACGCATAGGACGTTTTCCTTTTGTTGTCGCCATTTTGGCTTTTCGCTTACTGGAAAGAAAAAAAGACGGAATTAGAAAAATGAAATATTTTTTTAGTATGTTCTTTTTCTTTTTATTTACATTTATTTATTTATTTAATCGCCTCTGTGGTTTGGTGTAGGACTTGACTCCATGAAGTCCTATGTTCAATCACCGTGTTGTACATAAAACAGAAATTGTGTTTTTTCAATTGAATATGTGCCTGGTTGGCAATAGGCTTGCCACCTTTCATCTTATACCTTATACCTATCGTGGGTGGGTGCCCTGGTTGTAGCTCTTCCTTCCTTTTTGGGGACATGGGCGTGAACTACATCAATATCTGTTATTTGAACTCAAGTTATCAAATGACCTTATCTTGATCAGTTCATTAACCGAGGTGAGAAAAAATGTTGATGGACAAAACAAACCATACATACGTAAAATAACGTATCTTCATAATTTACTTTTCGAAATGATTTGTAATGAGAATGCTTCTCCATTGTTAGTTATATTTTTAAGAAAAAAATCAAAAATGTTATAAGGAACTAAGTTTTAGAATTAACATACTTGTTACGAATGTTATTTTTTTGTGTTACTTTAAGACAAAGGCATTTCATTATAACAATTTTAACACAAGCACAAAGAGTCAGCTAAATTTTAATTAAACACAGGTAAATTTATGAATTGTTTGTCTTCAAAATATATGAAGATATTAACGCAGCCATTACAAGAATAGAAATGGTGGTGGTGGCGTTTAAAATGTATTATTTTAATTTTTTTTAAATCAGTTGAAATGGTGTTTCCATAATACAAGCTGCGGGAAATGTTTACTTCACATTTTACTAGTATTAATTAAAAATATTCCAAATAGCATATTGATATTTGCAATGGAAACAAATAAAGAAAATGGAAGTAAATATAACATGACGTGATATTTTTAGTATGTGAATTTGGCCTATTTATTTACTTTTTCAACGTTTTGGCTAGTCAAAAGTGTATAGGTACAACAAAAAAAGAGCAACGTAGTCTATTAATAATTTTAATTTTCTCTTGACTACTGAAAGTTACATGTCTTCTGATCCGTAATATATCTAGGGCAACAGTTTCCTTCCAAGCAGTTTGACGTAAGCGTCGATTTGTCACTAGCACCGTGACTTTGATAAAAATGGTAGATAATACACGTTTATGTTTGTTTCACTAAGAATAAAGGTATGATCTGGATCAGTTTAGTCGCCTTGCCTTTTTAGTCGCTTTGATGTCAGTGTTCGCTGTTGTCATGTTCCAGTTCAGAGGTGCAGCGAAGTTGGTAGACTTATTTGTGCAAGAGTTTTATAAGCCTATTTTCAGATTGGCAATGCACATTTATTTTCTACGATTAGGAAATTTGTCTATTTATTTTTCAATCACATATTAATTTTTAGTTTCCTGAAATGTTATTTTTCCTGACGTCACAAATTTTATTCTTTAACAATTGTTGTACAGGTATGATTTAGTAAAGATGTTTGATTTTTTTGTTATCTCTAGTTACTCGTTAGAAAAAAAAGTTTTAATTATTTGTATTTTTGAGGGAAAAATAAATATAATTTTTGTTATTTGCCGGTCTGAAGGAAAAAGTAGTCTGATAAACAATAACGGCAGATAAGCGGAGATTTTTTTTAAACATACTCTATACTAATTTGATTACATTACAATAGATATGATATTAATAACATCATATATTTACATAAATCTCTATAAAAATGAATCTTTATTTCCCTAGGTCATCGTATCATGGGTAAACGGATGGAACAATTTTGCTAATTATTTTTCTTGTGTAAATTATGGTCATGACGAGGTTCACATCAGTGAAATAAAATCATAAATTATTGATAAAAAAATCAATAATTCTGAATACATAATAACCTTTGCCGGGTCACCTTGTTTCAAATAAAAAGCAATTTTAACTATTTTGCCATTTCAAATTTACTTTAAAATGAAATTGTATTGCGCAGGATAAATTTTACAATAGGTACGTTGTGTTTTCAAAACCTTGTTTGTAAAACTTTTGACAGCAACATATTTGAAGTTACATTTATTTAAAAAAAACAACATTGTGCTAATTTTAAAGAAAGAAAAAATGCCTGAAAGAACAATATTTTTTAATAAAAATGGCTAGAAAAACAAAATCCTTTTTATCAGGTAAGCGGAAGTACCGAATGTGTTATAAAAGACTTTTAAACTATCACATATTAATGACAACGCGTTAAAAAGTAGTTGGAACACAAATGCTATAATAATTGTGTTTACGTGAGTTGATGTAAAGTTGCGAAAAGATAAACAAAAAGAAGACATAAAATTATGACCTACGACAACAGTGAGCGGCAAAAGTTACCAGGTCGTTGACATGGTGACCTTGCAGCTCTGTGTTTTTCACAACAATCAATAGATGGCAGTGCATGACTCAAACAAAAAACATGGAATATTTTTATTGACAATCTTTTGTTATTTTACGTTTGTTTTATTTAATATTTTCGGGTTTGACGGATTATTTTGATTCATGCTTTGATAGGTTTATTTTTGAACATTATGTATGTCAAATATAACATATTTTTTTTACGTCTTAATAAAAACTTATTTTTTGTAAAAGTAGAGTTTTGATGTAGAGTTATTTTTTCACGCGTTCATAGTTTATTTTTTTATATAAACAAGCATAGTTTTAAATGTATAGGTATAAGGTGAAAGTTTAACGTTTAATTGATAAATATTATATTAAAATATTAGACAAAGACAATAAATATTCACTTCATTTTATTTTTTTATTTGTTCAAATTTAATTAAACTAACACAGCTACGTACCTCAATTCAATTAAATTGTGTTGTTATAAAAAATATTATAGAAGATATTTCTCATATCATTCTCTCTTTTTATTAATATAGGAACAGATGATAATGAAATTTAATTACCTACCTACTCATTATATTTAATTGCTGATCTATTAATTTTTTCAAGAATTATTTTAATATTTTATATTTAGAATACAGTAAAAAGCTTTTTTCACGAAATAAATATATTTGACAATTAAATTCATGTTTATACCTAGTCTGTATTTTATTCTGGTATAATTTATTTTCAAAAACTACAGTAGCACAATAAAAATTACAAGTGTCTTTACTTTCAACTCTAAATATACCTATTTTAGGACAGGATTAAATAGTAGATGTTTTTTTACTTTCTTTACGCCAAGAAATACCACCTAATATTATTTTAACAAATTTGATCGCTCGAAATAAATTTTTTTAACGAATACCCTCAATTCATTTTTAATATTTCTTGTAATTTGCTTACTCATTTAATGGTTTATCATTTAAAATTAAAATTGTTTAGTTGCACTTAAGAATCAATGAATCCACATTCTACCTATACTACAACTTCTAAGGCCACAATACAATTAAAAAAATGCAAGTTGAGTTAAACTTACTTGCGAGCCAGCACGTGCGTTTTGTTTACAATATTTGACAGGTCCGTACTGATAATATAACCGCACTCCTCCAGATAAAGCGTACCAGGATGCGCAGTGCGCTGGCACGTGTCCACACAGATCTGGGTTCAAATCACACGTACACTAATCACAAGTCACAATTCGATCGCGGACTGGCCGTCGCGTACGTAAACGTGCATCACAAGAAGCGCGCGGCGAGTGTATGCCGGCTGATAAGGCCGCGGTCCGACAGCCGGCCGCGCCTCTCCTTTGTCCGGCGACCACCCCGCCCCGCTCTACCCCTCACCCTGCGCACCGTAAACCTAGCCTCCGCACTTTATTAATGCAATTAATTCCCAAGTCGTAACGCATCGACTTTCTACGGAACATCGAAAAGATTTCTGCAAAGTTTTCAACTTCTAACTTTTTCGCTTAATCGCGGACAACCGCAACTTTTCTCAGTTTTAAAGTTGAAAGTTGTATGACGCTAACTTACGCTCTCATAGTTAGATGCTTGGATCTGAATTAAAAATATTATGTAATATGTTTATTAATCACCTAGATTAGTTTATATAGTAGCACTCGTTCTGTTTTGGTCGTTAAATATTGTATCTAACTCAATTTCTTAAGACATTTTTTAAAATTGAATGTATTGCTTCTCAAATTTTATGCGTTTGTAGGTATAATGACTTAAATCAAAGTTTCCATTTAAAGTATCCTGATTTGGTAGACCAATTATGCTATTTTTGTTGTTGTGTTACTGTCAGGAGAATGATCGAAGAAAAAAAAAAACCGGGGCAGTTACAGGGAGAGTGGGAAAAACCACAGTTAAATTATGTCCATAAAAACTGCTAGTAGCTGTTAATGCCAAGCGATACGAAGTTCGCGTAGTCGGCTAGTTTATAATTAATATACCTAACGTACATAAGCAACTCACTGGTTCTTATAAAAATCTGTAGCCTTAAAAATATTTTAACATAATTGATACAGATAAATGATTTCTAGAAGCGTGGGATTTTTAATTAAAAAAAAGTAAGTAAGTATCTTCACGCCCATATCCTCGAAGAGGTAGGCAGAGGTACAACCAAGGCGCCCACGACTAGCCGAAGACACTAAGTCCCACAATGTGATAGGTGGCAAGCCTATCGCCAACCGGGCACATTTCCAATCCCGACAGACATTTTTTTTTAATTAGAAATTTGGAAAAATCCAATTTTCTTTTTGTCGCCCAACCCGGGATTCGAACCCGGGACCTCATGCAGTCAAGTCCAACACCCGGACCACTAGACCACAGAGGCGATAATAAATTTTAATAAAGAAAATAAAGAGGATTTTTAATAAATCTTCGAATAATCGAAAAGGCAACATTCAGAAAAAAGAAATCTATTAGTCGACATTTATCTAAAAAATTAAATTTTAAGCTTGGCAATGCTTGACATGTTCATTTAGACTCGGGGTTAGGTTCGAATGGATCGATAAGAACTCTACATTTTGAGGTAGATTTTTATAAGATGGCAAGCAAGCACTTTCATTAAAAATAGTTGCTGCTAAATCTATAAATAGCATTAGTAGCTTAACATTTCATACCGGAACAATTCAGTGACAACAACTGACGTTGTAGTGGCAGAAACAAGTCGCACAAGGACTCTACCACACGGATGTTTCAAGTTTCGGCTTAACATAACGTATTTTTGCTCTTTCTCTTGATACTTGGTTTAAATTACACACATACATAATATATTTACGCCAAATTTCTTCTGAGTTATGCAGAGAGGATTGAGTAACAAGTGTCACTATTCCTGTAGAGAACCTACCTTCCTCTACATTCACTTTTCATTTCATACAAGCTTCCCGGTTTCGGCAATTCTTGACACTTGACTTGACTAGAAGGTGGTTAAGATTATACTTATGGGCTATAACCAGGTCAGGATAAATCATTTTTTAAAATTATTTAGACTAGCTGCCATTTTTTATATCCTATCTACAGATAGACATAGGCCTAGTTTAGTTTAGTTTTGTTGCTAGGATATTTTATGTATTTATTGAACAAAATAGTCGTTGCCCGGTAAGTGATCTATCTATGAAGTATCCCTATCTCTTGTTTTAGATAAAATCTTTTTGAAGGAAGATTGACAAAGCAGATATACATTTCAGATGTGAATGGATGTAGGTACCGGAGAGACCTGGGTGCTGATTATGTATCTCAGTTGCCAACTAAAATGGATAAATGTACATCAAATAGCTGTCAAATGACGTATTTTATATTTGCTATCTCCAGCGACCAACAGAAATCCAATAGGGATAGCAAGCACAAATGACGTCATTTGATGTATATTTCTCCATTTTGAGTTGGCAACTGAGTTACATAATCAGCCCCCTGGGTTGACATTCCACGATCATATCGTTCGGGTGTTAAAACCGGCGTGTTTATATGAAAAGGGCAATTAATGTGGAGGAAGCCAGGTAGGTCTACCAGGAGGCGTTTGGCAGTTGATACTCTCTACCTACAACGTAAGCTACTTGGCGTGAAGATATGTATGTATGTATCTTTTATACAAAGATAAATTTTATTTATTATTATTTGTAAGGGCAATTATCTGTAGATGTTGTGTGTACTATGTATCCATTTATGTGAGCAACAACGTCGGTCGGACAGTTCACGTGTTTGCCAGTGGCGCACGAAAAACCCGTGCCACGACTGCTTCAGCCATGCGTGAGCTCTCCGTGCGCGTCTCTGCTCCGCCCGCTCTGCGTCATCGGACTGCCTGTGATTTAAATAATAATATACTAATGCTAACAAAAAACAGGCCAAGTGCGAGTCGGATTCGTGAACGAAAGGTTCCGTACTATTATCTAATATAAAATCACGTTTGTTGTATGGAAGCGGCCCCTCTTTAATATTTACTTTATTGTTATTTAATTACTTTTTTTGAAAGGTAATACACAAGCAAGTATTCTGTGAAAATTTGATGCGTCTAACCTGTCACCGTTTTTGATATTGATAAAAGAAATACGAAAAAAGCACGTTTATTGTATGGGGATTTACTAATATTTTTATAAATACCCTTAATATTTTTTTTTAATTCTTATTATTTATCGTTATAGCGGCAACGGAAATACATCATTTGTGAAAATTTCAGCCTTCTACAGATAGAGCGGAGGCTTAGTAATAATAAATCCGTTTTTACCCTTTGGATACGGAACCCTAAAAATTGAATCCACTTTTAGACCTAACTTAAAGCTTTAGAAGCTTTTTGTGTGCGACGCATCATTACAGCGCTCGCGTTACGTCATCAGACTGGCGATTAAAATAAGTATTGGTCTGAGACTTAGTAGTACTTAGTAACTTAGTAGTATGTTCTATCTCCTCTGTGGCTTCGTAGTCCTTTGTAGATTTTCACTACGTGAGGTCTTGGGTTCGATTCACTGGTTGGCCAACTCAAAATGTGTTTTTTCAATTTTCTAACTCAAGCTACGTGCCCGCGATTGCATAGGTGTCCGGTTGGCAGTAAACTTGCCACCAACCATATCTTCGAACTAAAAGAACCTTCAGATAATCTTTTGTGTACTGGTTGTACCTCTGCATACATATCCGAGGACATGGGCGTGAAGTTCTTATGTTCTATCAATATTATCATTTCGAAATGTGGTGGTTTAATTGGAAAACGATAATACGGCGTCAAGAAGTAACAATGTCATCGTCGCTAGTGGAATATAAAAATAATAATAAATCATCTTTATTTCACATGAACCTACAAGAGGCACTTGTGACGGGTCTATATAATAATAAATCTACCACCGGATCGGAACGCGGCCGCACACTGAGAAGATCCGGCAAGAAACTCAGCGGGCTTGTCTTTTTTTTTACTTTAAAATATATTTACAACAATTTTATGTAATCATACATTATATTATACATTATATTAGATTGCCATGAGGAGCAAGCAGTCTTATCTGCTAAATATTCAGCAATATTATAATAACCCTTTTGATTTAATTTACATTTAACACATTTCTTTCTTTCTTATAATTGGGAAGTTCTTTCATATAATTGGGAAGTTTATTGTAGAACTGTATACATAGGCCCATGAAAGAATGGCTTACTCTGTGGAGATGAGACACATGCACCGCAAGATTATTTTTATTCCTTGTATTGACACAGTGTATATCACAATTTCTTTTAAATGAACTTGAATTTCTGTGAACATACATTAATTTTACAAAGATATACTGAGATATTAAAGTTAGAATTTTGATTTCTTTTAGTTTTTCTAGGCCTAGGTTATAAATTGCCCTTATGGCTATCTTTTGTAAAATAAATATAGTATTGACTTCGGCAGAACTCCCCCAGAGAAGAATTCCATACGACATGATGCTGTGAAAATAGCTAAAATAAACCATCCTAGCGGTTTCAACATCAGGTAATTGTCTCATTTTCTTAACAGCATACGCTGCTGAGCTTAATCTAATTGCAAGTTTATCAATGTGTGGGCCCCATTACAATTTCTTATCAATTGTTATTCCTAAAAACGTAGTAGAATCTATAAGGTCGACACAAGCGCGAAGATACTAAGTCTCATAATTTGGTAGGTGGCAAACCTATCGCCAACAGGGCACACATCCAATCCCGGACAAATTGAAGAAATCTCATTTTATTTAGGTGGCCCGACACGGGGATCGAACCTGTGACTTCATGTGGTCCAACACCGGGCCGCTAGACTACAGAGGCGACAATTTTCGACAAAGCGATTTTATTCATATGTTTTTACTTTGTTCCTGACATTAGTAGATTTGAGATTATTGAAAATGTCGATAAACCAGCTTAAGATGGCCGATAAGCTCATATCATCTTGCATCATTTTTAAATAAAACAAATATGTTCTCATACATTACATACTTAAAGTTATCAAACAGTTTTTTAATTTTCGTTGTTTTTATAATTTGACTGTACAATTTAGCTATGAATCAATTCTAACAATAAAATTAATTTTCAATTTTGACATTTATCTCATAATAATTATCAAAACAAGTATTATATTCAATATACTTGAGAGTCGTTATAATACATGACATACGATGTTACAAGATTTAGTTAATGTTAACATTTGCATACCAAGGATTGTTTTGGTGAAATAGGAAGGAATATTGTTACAATAAGAAGATCTAATGTACTCCTATTAAGCGCAAATAAAGATATTATTATTATTATTAATAATAATAATTAAAGCGCACTTAAATTACAAAATACTTTAATTTGATTGATATATCATCAAGGAACACGAAAAATTATAGATAATTGAATGTAATACCACTTATAGGATCTTAGTTCAATTTATATGGACCACTTTTAAATTTTAAGACGAATAAATAAAAAAACACGA
>NJDC01001434.1:7154-52655 GCA_002245475.1 Calephelis virginiensis
AATAATAAAGTTATGAACGTTTTCGATTAGAGAGTAGATTTTTTTCCCATTAAGTGATTTTTTTCTACTATGTCAGATAGGGTATGTTCGCCTATTCGCGTCCACCCCCAATTCGCGTCCATTTCGCGGACACCGTTTAAAAACCCTTAAAAATAAGCGTACAAATAAACTTGGGAAATGAAAAGTCTTTTCTGCCTATAATACAATATATTAGAAGCACACATACACAGACAAAAGAACTGTTCGCATAATTTTTCCTGTTCAAAAAAATAATGAATCTTAGCTATACAAAAAAGTTGTATAAATAGTTATAATTTTAGTAAAAAATAGTGAACCAGCATGCGTTTCATACGTAATTTTTCAGTGTTTTAAGTTAAATTAAAGATTGTGTTAGTTCTTAGACCTTGAAAATGAATAAAAGAATAAAAATAATGATGATTTTGATTGATTATAGTATTTTTTAAAGTTAAAATGAGGTGGACGCGAACTGGTATACCAATTTTACGAATTAGCCAATTTGCCTCCAGGGTGGACACGAACTCATCTCACTATTTCTAACTTGATCCTTTATTTTAATGTAAAGAAATATGTTATAAGGATGGGGTTTTATTTTGTTTTTACCATTATTATTATGCTTATTAAAATAGCCAATTTGCGTCCACATAATAATGGTAATAGAAATAGATATAGATGTCGACATTTATCAGGACGCAAACTGGTTAGACGGATTATACTATATACCAGTTTGCGTCCACTTACTCATTTAAATACTAAATCTTAAGTAACTGTTTTATAAAATTAAATTAGACAGTTATAGATAAGTGGTAGCCGGTAGTGTGCATTGTATAATCCCATCAGGACTAGTACCCACCACCGCTCCGGAAGGCAACAAGCGCGTTAACTGTTTCTGCGTTTTTCCTCTCATACACAAACAGCTGTATGATAAATTTTAATTACATAAAGACGAAGAAGTTGACAAAGGTGCAATTAGGGCACGCACGATTAGCCTAAGATACCTACTTAGTTCCACAATGCGATAGATGGCATACCTATTGCAAACCGGGCACATGTCCCGGATGACAATGTTTTCTTAGAAATTAATAAAGATAAAGACAACAACGAAAGAGGGAACACGATAGGTAAAAATAGTAAGAAAAAAATCGAAGGAAACTAAAAATTTTTGTAAAATGGACGTGCTCGATGTGAAATTTCTAAGAGAAAATTGACTACTTGCAGATCTAACAAAATCTTTTAAAGATTTTAAAATGCCTATATTCTAAAATTAAGATATTGTAGATGCGAAAAGAGAAAAATTATGTGACCTATAAGTGTTGACCTGCCTTATATAAGCAATCGATGATGCAATTTTGGGCTCCAAATCATCTGAGATGCAAACAGCAATGAACGAATAAAAGACGATTGAAAAAAAGACGTTTGAATGCAAATAAAACCAAAATAGCACATGAAAGAGATGTAGTCGGAACGTATTCAAGAGTTTTAGTAGACGCAGTACTGCTGGAATAAATAAATGAATTTGATTATGCCGGCAGTGCTTTTTGCAGGGATAGTTTGATTGACGGCAATCTTAACAATAAAATTAAAGAAAGAGTAAGATTAAAAAAAGGTTTTCGTTACAGTAATGTGTAAGGGCATGTTCCGTTGTTTGTTTCATGTTGTAAGAATGGCAGATGAAAGATTGCCAGTACAGACATACATTGCGAAATTGGTGGACGTACTTAGTTACCCAGGGAGACCTAAGTTGATATTCCATGGGCAATTTAACCCAGGGCCAACTCTTGCCTTTATAGTCTCTACAACCAGCTTCTTTGTATTAAGAAAGTAAAGGTTGTGAAGGAAGCTAGTGACACTTGGTACTTGATATTCTCTGCCAACCCAGTAAGGGACTAGGCGTGAATATATGTATTTTATAAAGAAAGACTTATAACCCAAGATTTCTATAAAGTTTCTTAATAAAATCTTCCCTTAACCCCTTTATAAGTTGGTGGACGTAAACAGGTCCATGAGTGGACGCGATCTGGATTTTGTGGACGTGTTTTGGCGAAATTGCCTTATTTCGATAATTTAAATTTAAAAAAATAATCACTAGACATTTTGGCTAAAACTTAGCTTCATCCTAAAATAGACGATACTACGGCTGGGTTACAATACTAGTTAATTCAAAACTAGATCTAGAACATTTTTGTATTTTATCTCAAACCTGCAAACTCCACTAAGTGGACGCGATCTGGCGAAACAACCCTAATAGTCGTTCGTCATTTTTAAAGTATTTTAACCGTTCTCGTATTTTCTTAAACAGGTCCAAGTCCGCTAGTACCGTTGAAAAGTTAATAGTTTTTGGCCAACAAATTATGTTAATTGTAAATATATAAAATAACAAACATGACAAATGTGTTTTCTTACTCTTACGACTAACTACGAAAAGTTAGATTCATTCATATTTATTTGTGTCAAATTATAAGAGAACATAATGTATCAAATCCAAACTACGACGTTTTTCAGTTCCTACTTAAATTTTAAGCGTACTAAACCGCAACCTAGCTGTAACGGTAGCAATAGCATCTTATAAAATAACAAATTAAATAATGGGAAAAGACTAGTTATAGTAATAATCTTTAGATTAAGCAATCAATTTTACGTTTTTAAAATACGAAAACGCATTAAACATTTTACTATATATTTTTTGTAATGGACTTGGACTAATTACGCTATCAATCTAACTTGTTCTAATCGATCTTGTGTTATGGGTATCAGTCAACGATACGTATACTTAGATATACTAAATAAATATAAGTATGAGGTTAATAAATAGCCACAAACTAAGATACAAGCATCTATGTTCCTCACACAAATATCTGCCCCTGTCAAGAATCGTACCGGAGCCCCGCGGTTGATCGATGAAGTCAGGCGAGTAAGCTTACCTCTCAGCCAATGTGGCGGTCAATATATACTCTTTCATTTAATTTTTTTATTGGTATTGAAAGGCAAACAAGCAGACGGATTTCTTGATGCTAAGAAATTCACACCGCCTAGAGACCCAAAGGTGGTAATGGTGCGTTGCCAACCTGAGGCCGGGATGTTAGGCTTCGAGCAAGCTTACCGGCTACCTTGTCCTCCAAACTGGAACACGTCAACGGCAAGCACTAAAATTATGGCGACAGGAATAGATAAGGCGGTTGTACCAATCTGGACCAGTCGTTGCGAAACTCTACCACCTAGTCAGATGTCACGGTGTTAGTGACAGTACGCCTGTGCTCGCCTTCTATGAGCTCCTGGTAGGAAGGTAAATGGTCTATTCTGCAAAGGAGCCCGGACTAACACGGAGTTAATAATAATAATACATATTTATTTAATTTTTACTAATAATAATTAATTCATCCGTTGTAATAATATAAATGCAAACGTATGTTTGTTTGTTTGTTTGTTACTCTTTCACTTCGCAATGGAGTAGTCTAACTTGTGTGGAGATAGCTAGGAATCCGAACATTTAAATAGGCTACTTTTTATCCCGATCCATAAACGGAGGTTCTTACGGGAGATGTAAATAACTACTAACAGATATAGTCGCGGCATCATCTAGTTCATTATGATGATGAAATGTTAAACGTAACAATAAATATTTAATTATTAACTGATATACTTAAATTAGCATAACATATGTTGATTAATGTATTTGGCAACAAAGTATTATGTAAAAATCACATTTAGATATACATTTTTGAGAATAATAACTATCAATATTTTCATTTCATTAACCCAATTTGTCCGTTATTTTGCGATTATAACTACATATAATATTTATTATGTGAATTTTTAATATGATTAAGAGCATCTTTGACCAGTTTGGCGTATTTGACTTTCGTCGCCAATTGCTGACAGGATCAGTCGAGTTACTCTTAGATTAAAGATTTCATGCAAATTAGAAATTAGAATCGATATGACGTTCAGTTAAAAATAAAAAATTAATTATTTTATCAGACTACAGTAGAGTTTTGGCGCCAACAAGAGAAAAGATGGTCGAAGTTTTGTTATAATAAATATTGAATTTCGTGTTTACATTGAGCAAAGTTAATTTATTTTGGTGGCATTTTTTACAATTTCGCTCTGTGAAAGTGCACAAATGAAATAATCATGAAGAAATTAGCGTATCGTGTATTTCCTCGTTGCCGCCAAATCTCACTATATGAGCTTAAGTAATGAGGACACCGCTTTACTTGAGACCCTGACATGACTTATTGACGACTTATGATTAATTATAATTAATTTCCGATTTTGGTAAATTTGATGCAAATTTCTACTTGATTAATAGCAAAATGCCAAAATCTAAAGAAAGAAGAAACAATTATTTCATGGGATTTGTTGATTTTTTTTTAAAGTCTATGTTAATAAGCTAGTACTTTGTTCAAGAGTACCTTAAATGACATATCCGAGTACAATGTCCGATTTGCATGAAAAGGAGATTCAACAGTAACCCTACAGATCTCGTTATATGATTACTTTCTGGTCCGGTGTTGGACTTGACTGCTTTAGGTCTCTGTTCCAATCCTCGGGCAGGTATAAAAAAATTAAATGTGTTTTGTCAATTTTCAAATAAAACAACATTGTGGGACTTGTTGCGGGTGCCCTGACTATCTATACGTATCTATCTACCTCTTCGAGAATATGGGCGTGAAGATACTTACCCCTTTGTTGCTCTACTGGTCGACAGCATCTATACACACTTAATGCTATCGACCAACCATGAATAAATTTCGGAGAGTCTGCTGAAGAGCTCTACCACCTTATTCCGCCTGCTACATCATAACACAAGGCAATATTACTTATTAAGTTTAAAGGCAAAGAAGAACCTATTTCTGGAGAGCTATAATTTGGGCATTTTTCTATAACCTGGTATAGTATAACTACATCATTTTCCATCACATGATTCGTATATCATCATACTAAACTAGCGTAGATCACCTCATCGGTCGAGGGGTTAGCGTACATTCCTAACTCCACCAACCAACTCTCTTTTAGGCCTTTTTTAGGGGCCTGCCCCTGTCGGGATGGAACATACATATTTAGATATCTGCATTTCTGGATCTGGGTATTTATTTTTATTTTAGTATCTATTTTAGTATTTCTATGTATTCCCCGTGTTTGCTCCTTTTCAGAATAGACCATCTGCCTCCCTGCCAGGTAGCTCGTAAAAGGCTCTAGGCTTACCGTCACTGACACAGTGACATCTGACTAAGTGGTAGAGTTTCAAAGCGACTTGCTTGGGTTAGTACCACCACTTTACTTATGCCTGCCACCATAACGACAGTGCCTGCTGTTGACGTGTTCCGGGCAACTAAAACAAGTGTGGTATCTTTATGCTGCGGTCATTACTAACCATCAAGAAACCCATAAGCTTGTTCGCAGATTTAATAGTATATTCACGCCCATATCTCCGAAGAGGTAGGCAGAGGTACAACCAAGGTACCCACATCAATCCGAAGACACTAAGTCCCACAATGTGATAGGTGGCAAGCCTATCGCCAACCGGGCACATTTTCAATCCCGACCAACATTTTTTAATTAGAAAATTGGAAAAATCCAATTTTCTTTTTATTGGCCTACCCGAGATTCAAACCCGGGACCTCATGCAGTCAAGTCCAACACCCGGATCACTAGACCACAGAGGCGATCGCATTCGATTCGCAGATCTATTATATAAAAAACACCTGCCTTACCCAGGCTGCTAATACAGCACATAAAGCAATCAAGACAACTAATCAAAATACCATTATAACAGAACCAAGGCTTCGTTATGTGGTACAGTTAAAGTTGTCGGTATGAAGACCGTGATATAAGCTATATTACATAAACTACATAACAGAGATGATATTCTCATTTACTGTGTAATTTATTTAGATATTTATTCATATATTTTCAGGATTGCATATTTTAGATAACTTTTCTCTTCATTGTCTTAATGGGGTTTGAGTTTTTATATGAAATTGCTTTTATGTTTAGCGTTTTTGTTTGTTTCAAATGTATTTTAGTTTAGTCTGCATGAATATTTGCTTAAATATTGTACACTTTTCATTTTTAACCATTAACTTATCTAATTTTTTATAGATACAATTTCCTTAGTTCATTTAGGTATATATTAAAAAAATACATATATCTTTACGCCCATATCCCTAAACAGGTCAGCAGAGGCACAACCAGGGCTTTCACGACTAGCCAACGACACTAAATCTATGTGATAGGTGGCAAGCCTATCGCCATCCTTACACATATCCAATCCCGGACAACATTTTTTTTATTAGAAAATTGGAAAACCAAATTTTCTTTTTATTACCCGACCAGGGATTCGAGCCCTCATGCAATCAAGTGCAACACTTGGACCACTAGATAGCAGAGGTATTTATTTATTTATAATTATTTTTTAAATATTTTTCTAATTTAATATATTTTTGAAATTTTATTCTAGATATTTTTTTAAATAAAAAAAAATAAGTAACCGGTTTGCTTTTATAGTATTAGTATTAATTTAATTTAGCAGACTCAAATAAAAATTCAATAACTTAGCTTTAAATCTAAATTAATTATATAAATGCGAAGGCCTGTCTGTTTGTCTGCTTGGTTTAAGCTTTCATTGCTAAGCCGCTGATAATATGCGTGTAGCAATAAATCCTGCATTCAAGCGCAATCTCCTTTTTTTAAACTTAAATTATTAAAAATAGGATACAAGGTTTGCCGGGTCAGCTAGTAACAAATGAAATAGTCCAAATATTTTTATACTAATAAAAATATAATAAAATTTAGCTTAAGTCAATAGATAAATAAAAATTAAATATACCTGGACAAATTACAAAAACTGGAACGCTATATTTCAAAGTAAGTATATAATATGTTTGTGGTATAGATGCTAGCAAAACAAACAAACATTGATCATGCATACAATACTTAAATATACATCAGAATAAATTAAATTAACATCCTGTCCCAGCAACGCAGATTTTTCTCTACACAAGTACCTGTTTCCGTTGGGAATCGAACCTGAACCCGCGTTTCGTCGATTGAGTTAAGTGTGTACGCTAACCACTATACCGATATTTTTGGAAGTTACTTAATAATTTTATGATTAAACAAATTTAGGTAGATTATCATTTCAAATTTCAAATTGCTTTTAAAAATATTAAAAACATACTGAATTGCCTCACCAACGATTCAAAACCGAGATGCAATAAAGTCAACGCCAATACCAGATGACAAGACGATAGAGGCAAGGTCAATAAAATTTCCTGTAAAATTATTATCCATGGTGACCACACTCTGTGTAAAGATGTTCAGGACTACGGGTATGTCATTATTTACAAAATGAGTAAGCTATGAAATACGGTTATTATCATCTGTGTAAATATTTGACGGTGATGTTATGAAAAGATTTCGTATAAGATTTGGAATGAGATCAGCTAGGTTTGGTAAAATTGTGTTTATAAACCTTCTCACTGACCCAAGTAGCTTAGCCTTGATTATATAATTACAATGTCTTATTATATTATTTTTTTGTTTTTTTTTTGTATCTACACGCCCATATCCCCGAAGAAGTAGGCAGAAGTACAACCAGGGCACCCACGATTAGCCGAAGACACTAAGTCCCACAATGTGATAGGTGGCAAGCCTATCGCCCACCTATCCTATCTCCAGAAAGTTTTTTTTTTATCAGAAAATTGAAAAAACATTTTTTTTTGTTGCCCGACTCGGGAATTGAACCTGGGACCTCGTGTAGTCAAGTCCAACACCTTGACCGCTAGACCACAGAGGCGAAGAGATTTACTATGTTATCTACGGATCTTTTATCTTTTGATCTAGAAAGTTACCATCGAGGCAAACAAGTTATTTTTTAACTGTTTTCCAGACGTGAATAAGTTTTTGAATAATAATTAGCGAATTTGTGATTCGACTCCCGACGGGGGCAGGCATTTGTGTGATTAACATTTAGATGTTTGCATTTCCGGGTCTGGGTGTTTGTAAAATTTATTTTGGTATCTATTTAAGTATATATTAATTATATTATAAGTATTGTTTACAAAGCATATTACTTAATTTGGGGTTAGATTCAATTTGTGTAACTTGCCAAAAAAAAACAGGTACTCCTGTAATAAAATTGAATAGTGTAATAAACAAAATGGATAACTGTTTTTGCAAAAGATCTAGTGATCCCTTTTCAGAATCAATATCCGGCGGTTTTTGTACATAATTTGTATTTTTTGCCCTTGCCTTGCCATTTAATCATTTATGGTCTGCTCAAAATTATCTAAGCGTCAATGACGTTTTCAAAATATGTTCAGATTTAACTAACAAAACGAGCGATCCGTTACCAAAATAAATATTTCTTTTTAATACAGGAATCGTGTATTATTGCTGAAACTAAAGACGGTTTTTCACTCTGTTAATTAGACATTGATGGTAATTTTATAAGGCATTAACGAAACTGCCTCCTTTGCAAAATCGACTATCTGCCTATCTGCTAGGCAGCTAGTAAAATGCGAGCATAGGCTTACCGTCACTAACACCGTGACATTTCACTATGTGGAACAGTTTTGCAGCGACTCGCCCGTATCAGTACCACCATCTTACCTATTACTGCCGCCATAACCTCAGTGCTAGCCGTTGACGTGTTCCGGTCCGGAGGGTAAAATAGCCGGTAAACTTAATTTTGCTCGAGGCCTAGCATCCCAGCCTCAGGTTGGTGGCGCACCATTACCAGCTTTGGTGTTTCTAGGCGACGTAAATTTCTTACCATTAGAAATAAAAACTAAGTTATCACTATCGTTTGCTAATGCAAGCAATAAAGAAAGACACTTGTGCTCTTTCACTATGTTTTTTCTCTTTTAGTTTAAAAAACTAGGGAACTGGTTTCTTTGTTAAAGTAAATTCAGAGCTATGGTAACATAATTTAAACAAATTCACCAAAATTTATAGGCTTTACATGTATTTTTTTAAGTAAATGAGAATATTGTTACAAATATAACAATATGAAAAAAAGTATTTCACGCCTAATCGAACCGACGAAGTGGTAGGCAGAGGCATAACTAAAATCTTAACCCCTCGTTCGATTTTCAAAAAGTTTATATCCCCGTGTTCATCTCGTTGAACCTGACCCGAAGACATCGCTCCCGTTGTAATCGGATAATAAATTATATGTGAAACTTAATAAAAACATCAATTTTCATACTTGTAAAAATCCACCTAAGCGGTATAGCAAATTCATATAATTAGATTAAATACTAGGAAATTATACTACAAACCTACGTACCTTTTTTGATTTCTCTCGTTCTTTTCTAATTTGTGGTTGCAATTGTTTCATTTTTTTTAACACATTTACAAATTTTTAATTTTTTTCGTATTTTCACAGGTTTTTTAAAAAAAATGTTTTAACCCCTTGTTCGATTTTCGAAAAGTTTACATCCCCATGTTCGTCCAGCCAGCCGAAGATACTAACTCCTACAATGTGATGGGAGGTTAGAATATCGTCAATCGGGCATATATCCAATACCAATCAAAGTATTTTTTATTAAAAGATTTAAAATGTACATTTTCTATTTTTTTTTTGTTGCTCGCCTCGGATACGAACCCAGGACCTCAAGAAATCAAATCCGACGAAGGACCGCTAGACCACACAGGCGATAAATTATATATAGGGAAATTATATGTACCACATATAAACGTTAAACTAAAAAAACAAAATACATGAAACTATGTCCCATGACATCGTTAGCGCAGAATAACAATTTTTAAACAAACTTTTATACCCCATTATTCAGAGTACCCTATTAATCAGAGTGTCGATTTTTTGTAAAAAATAACCTGTATCTAAATTCTGATCTTTAGCTATATGCATATCAAATTTCATACAAATTCCTCCAGTCGTTAAGGAAGAGTTCAATAACTTATACACGCACACAAGAAATATATAGTATACCAGCTGCTACGGCGAACTTCGTTCCACCAGTTCAGTTTGCATGGGAAAATAAATTATTGTTTTTCCCATTTTCTCTGCTATTTTTCCGGTTTCTCTCTTCATAAGAACCTTTTTCTGATAATAACTAACACAACAAAAAAATAATTATCCAAATCGGTTCAGTCGTTCGGAATTTATGCGCTTACCAACACGTTTAGCAATTAATTCTTATAATATTAAATAAACTTTTTTTTATTACCATTCTATTTTTTTTTATTTGAAATTAAACATTAAGATTTTGGACTAACTCTTAAGTCTTGTTTGTTTATTTTGTATTATAGCTGGATTGCCAGTAATTATCAAAAAATCGTTAACTGCAAGTACATCTAAAGTGTACTCAGAAATTGTGTTAAACACAAAAACATGTTATTTTGTACAAAGATAAATTATACTTCAATAAAGTTCTGTTACAAAATAAGCACAATAGCATAATTAACATAGTATTCTACATTTTTGTCGACAATATATTAAGTGACTGCATGACAACAATGACGAATGCTCTTTTTTACAGATTGATACTCAGATTGACCGCCCCAGTTCACTCGTTCTAGAGTTGAAGCTTAACAAAAAGATACTTGCAACAGTTATATTTTCTATCCGGTGATATAGAAACAATCTATACCTTCTTAAAATAAATCTGTTAACGATTGAATTGTGTATTGAAGATTTAAAAGAAGTGGGTGTAAGTGATAAAAACAAGCAGCAAAACATATTTTTAAATTTTTTGTCTGTCTTTCTGTATCCTGATTGCGATTGATTTTGAATTTACTGAACCGATTGTAAACAAATTTAGTAAGTATGTAGCGCATAATTTAAATAGTAGTACTGACTACTTTAACTACTTCGACTTTACACTTTTTACTCTTTTTACACTTTATCCTATTACTTTTAAATTGGCTGACCTAATCTAAATTTAAGCGAAACTATTAGTTATGTATGTATAATAAAAACTCTATATAGATATCTTTAAAATACATTCGGATTTCCGGAGCTTGACGAACATAGCCGAAGCGCATAATTTAAAAAGCAGTACCTATTTTACTGCATGTTACGAAGAACAATGGTGTTAATTTCGTTGCGCACTCACTAGACTAATTTTAATTCATCGCTATCTTCTTTCAACGAAAGGAATAGAAAGAGAGAGAACACTTTTAGTGCTGTCAGATACGTTTGTACACATTTCTTTAGACGTTTAATTTGTTATTCGGATTGATTAAAAACACCTCAATTTGACATGTCTGGTCTAATATGACATGTCTAAAATGTACCCATCTTTTTTGTTTTTGTTTCATTAGAAAAAGATAGCATGCATCTAAAATAAGTTTAGTTTGGGGACAACAGAATCACCACCATTATAAGATAATTTTTGACCAGCTCACTAAAAGAGTTCACTTTGGAGAGATGCACAACTCAAAATGCAAACGTAGCTATAATTAACTAATGTAAGCTTTGATTTAATTTTTTCGTATTTAAAATTATAGATTATTCCCTAGTTTTTTCCAATTGTAAATTGGAAAAAACGTGTAGTATAGAAATTACAGACATATTTACACTCAGTATTAAGTGACGATATAACTTAACAGAAACATTTGAACGAACAGATCTATCTTATAAATAAGGTAAAAAGGTTGGCAGAGAGTATCAAAAAACTAGTGAACAAAGTTTACCGGTCAGGTAGTGCTATACGATTAGCTAAAACTTGTACCGTCTTGATATCATGACAAAAAAACACCTATAGGATCCAATTGTGTTTCCTTACAATCCAGAAGCCCATTGAAATTACACATAAAAGTTAAAACAACCAAATAAATGGCTAAAGCAGTTTATTAAGAAATAAGTGGCATATACTGAAAAATGTAATAAATGAATAGTTTGTTGAACTGTGTATGACGATTCAAAATAATTTTTGACAATAAATAATAATAAATAAAAGTTTATTTAGAAACGTTACAATATTTATAATAATAATTTTGTTAGATTACTGTAAAATTTACTATACAGAATGAAAGATAAACTAGTAAAGTTTATCTGTATTGATTTGAAAAGAAAACTTTACTTGCAAAGTTTTACCAACAAATTAATATTTTATTGAGTAAGGGCATGTACTTAACTGGTTATACCTGTAATTGCAAAATAGAAATGAAACCTAAATTGGAGCCATTCTTTGCTAGATCTAGAAGTGATTTCACATTTCACTGAAAAATAATGTATCTACAATGTACAGACATAAAAAATAATAAATGTATTTATACATATTTGTCTATATATTTTTCACTGAAAAAATTAAATGAGTACGCTTAAATTATTTTAGCTTATCCCAAACTTAGCTACAAAGTAGTTACTGGACCTACAAAGACAAAATGTTAAAGTAACTTAACGTATCTCACTTGTATCTGCTTTGCTTGAATACCGCTATAAGTAGATTTACTTACATTTATCAGAACTGTAATTGATATTTTATTACATTTACCATAATTTTACCTTAACTATTTTTGTGTTAAACAGTTAAAACTAGTACAGTTAAAACTAGCACTTATTGGATTTTACCAAAAGAAGGAGCGTCGAAAATTAAATGGAACTGTTATTATAACTCATTTTTGTACAAAAATGCATTATTATGTTTTACTAGTAAACAGACATTTTATTTTAAGTAGTCTCGAACTTAGAATACTTTTTGAAGAATTATTGTTTCTAAAGCCTTGAAAAACTTTAGAGATGTTAATAGCCTCATTTGTTATTAACGCTATAACTTAAATTATTTGTTACTGTAGTTTTAGCAGTGCAAAGAAAACAACTTGCATCTGACTGAAAAATTATGTATCCCACGTAAGCATCATAAAGCATAAACTTAGAATACTTTTTTGATGAAATATTATTTTTAAAGCCTTGAAAAACTTTAGAGATATTAATAGCCTCATTTGTTCTTAACGCTATAACTTTAATTATTTGTTACTGTAGTTTTAACAGTGCAGAGAAAACAACTTGCATATGACTGAAAAATTATGTATCCCACGTAAGCGTCATAAAACATAGACTTTTGCTCGTAATTATAGAAATTATCAGTATATATTTGATTAAATATTTTACGATAAGAATAAGGCATGATGTTATGTACAAATTATCAGTTTATAACCAAGTCAGTGTTGGTCCGGGCTCCTTTGAAAAAAAGGCCATCTGCCTTCCTGCCAAGCAACTCGTAAAAAGCGAGCAAGCATATTCTATCGTCACTAACACCGTGACATCTTACTAGGTGGTAGAGTTTTGCAGCGACTCACCCGGATTGTTACCACTGCCTTACCTATTCATGCCGCCATAACGTCAAAGCTAAGGTAGCCGGGGGTAAGGTAGCCGGTAAACTTAATTTTGTCGAGGCCTAACATGCCGGCCTCAGGTTGGCAATGCATCATTAGCACCTTTGGTGTCTCTAGGCGACGTGAATTTTACCATCAAGAAATGCGTCTGCTTGTTTGTCTTCCAATGTCATAAAAAAAAGTCTTATCGCGTATTCAAACTTACCCTGTGTTGGTCCGGGCTTCGTTCCAGAATAGATCATCTGCCTTCCTGCCAGGCAGCTCGTAAAAAGCGAGCATAAACTTACCGTCACTAACACCGTGAGATCTGGCTAGGTGGAAGAGTGTCGCTGTGACTCACCCGGATTGGTATCACCGCCTTACATATTCCTGCCGCCATAACGTCATTACGTGTTCCAGTTCGCAGGGTGAAGTAGCCGGTAAATTTACTTGCCATACCATCAGGAAATCCGTCTACTTGTTTACCTTCCAATATCATATAAGAAAGTTTTACCGCCTTTTTAAACTTACTAGTAGGTAGGTGATACGTTTCTATCTAATTTGTAACCTAAAGTTAAATAGTTCCCATAACCCCCAACAAAACCTCTATGTCATGTAGGTAAGATCTATCCTAATCACGTCAGGTTGCAAACAAAAAAAAATAGGCGCGCGCGTCAATCTAATAACCCACCTATTTTGCCGTCGGTAGTAATTATGAAACGTATGAATTCAAAAGAAGCATTAAATTGCCTTCAGTATTGTATTAACAAAAACAGGACAATAGCTTCGAAATCACGAACTTTATAAAGCTGACTGAATGGTAATAACAACGAATATTGCTTAAAATCGTCGAAAAGATCCACAAGGAAAGTAAAACAGTTGAAGCACCTGAATACAAATTTTATTACATTGATTCATGCCACCAGTCTCTCACTTCAATCCGAAAGTTTCTTCCCAACCCAATCCACAGTTTTAATCCATTGGTAATACGAAAATTGATGTAAAAGTGTACCATGCCCCCAACAAAGTCCTATCGTACATACAAAGCGTAAAACCTTTGGGTTTTCAGATTTTCTAGCAGAATCACTGCGGTTTGGTCTCCATGCCAAAATGTGACGTGCACTCTTGAAAAAAGGTTTAAATTCAATTGGCTCCCGAGATTATTGGAAGCAATTCCGTTCAGAAAGAACTATGGCACGTGTTCGGTGTACGTAATCAAGCGCAAGAGGGGACGAAAAATGCTGTAGGCTTAGCGTCAGTTTATTTAAGTTTTTATGGAACCGACTTTGGGATCGTTTTAATTCAAATTTTATTACGTGCCCTAATGTAATCTTACAGCGTTTTGGCAGCACAGATTTCTTTTATTTTTTCTGTATTCAAAAATAAATTAATTTTAAAAATGATAATCTTTTACTGAATTTGGATACAATACTCACGGTGGGAGTCATTATTACAAAGAAGTTTACCTAATATCATAACCACAGTATTATCGAGGAGTTCCCTCGTTCATAGATTGATAAGTAAGAGCAATAATTACAATGAAATCGGATTTTAGCTCGGATTTTTATGGACTTATTTAATGTGATCACATGTGACTATGTTACTAACATTTCGAGTTTGGAACAGTTTGGACTTTATACAAAGATGTCTAAAATTTTTCTTAGAGTTCTTATTTTTACAAAATTGATAAGATCAAATTATTTACAGAACAATTACTAATGTATGTAACAATGAAAATAATGTTATTACATACGCTTCGGTCGTCTAACGATGAGGTAAACGCGGGATCGGACCACAATAATTAAGCGCAGTAAAACTGCAAAAACCCACTCCAACTTTTTCATTGGTTATTACATCGCGATTTGAGAATTCTTTTTTCGAAAGATAGCGAAGGCCTCCAAAACGGTCCCACAAATACTTGATCAACATCCTAGTAGTATATAGGAATGAAAAATTGAAAAATGTATGCACTATTATGTATTACTTACAAACCACTAGTCGCATCATGAGAAAATTATTATGGAACCATCTTTGACTTATTCTCAGCATTTCTAAAAAAGAATAATTAAAATCGTTTGGCTTTGAATAAAAAAACATGTAACAAACATACCAAAAAATCACAAAATAACGTACAGTCGAACTAAGAACCTCTTTTTCGAGTCGATAAAAAAATAAATAATTTCATTTTAAATTTTCTAATCACACAATTGCCCAGGATTAGATACGTGCACGATTGGCCATAGGCTTGCCACTGAAGATACTTATTTATATATTTTGGTTTCAAAGCAGTTTGGTCTTTATACTTGAATTTTTTGTCTATATTTTAAGATTTTTCTTGGAGTTCTGATATCATAAATTTCTACATTGCAAAATTGATAAAATTAAAACATTTCCAAAATCATTACTCAAGTAAATATATCTTTGAAATAAATATATATTTAAATAATCAGGCCACGCCTAAATAAGAGAAGACAAATACCTATCTTAATAAACAAGCAACACGTGTCAATTAAATTACCCTAGATTTAGGGTAATCGATTCACCTATAAGCGGATCAGATAGCGATAGCATCTCACGTAGCGACGTATTGTCTTTAATCCCATTGTACGGTAAGTTGGGGATTGTTCTAAGGAGAATTAATAGAAGTTCCACACCGAGCCCCGGAGCCCTATTGTGGTCTGATTTATCGGTTAAGAACAATGATAAATCAAATTGCCCCGGCTAGCGTTCCTCAACCCACGCAAACTTTCCGATTAACTCCCATATTTTCTAAATGTCTAGTTGTATTAAACTCAGGTGAGTATTAATTCTGATTACAGGATTTGACTCGCTATATTATGATGAAAAATTCATTCCTATACTGTTCATCCGTCCGTGGACGTTTAAGGGCTTGGGTAATTAAAAACGTAATGTTTGAGTTTTATTCGAAGGTCTATTAGTCTCCGAAATCGCCGTATTTGTATGAAAAGAGTAAGAATGTGATTACATAAAAAATCGATTACCAATGTCATACAAACCGTGTTTTATCCAACACGTAGACATTGGCGAAATCAAACTACGCATGGTAGTTGTAAAAGCCATAAAAGAAAAAGAAGAAGAAGAATGTCATACAAAACTCGCTAAATCATAGATGGTGATAAAATCCTCATTTTCCTACATTGATCGATACTCTTAATGTTTGCTTTCAGTGATCAGATTATTAAAGCTTCAAGCGTAACATTTATAATACCTGGCCAAATTCGTATATCGTTTCAAATATCCAAGGTATGATAATCTTTTGATTTTTTTATGGATGTCAACGATGCTGTGAATAAATTTAATAAATCAATCCACATCCAAAAATACCACGAAACAAACTTTGTTGCCAAATGAAGACAGTAAGCGAGACCATCCCTTGTGGATGATTGCTGGAGTTATGCCGGATGATTAACTCCTTAGCCAACAAGAGCATGATCTAAATGGTGTTGCGGGCACCGTAGGCAAACCTCGCCTATTGAATATCATCGTTGGACAGTTATCGACAATAGGTGGCACCAAAGTACTATTAAAAAATTCCGACAGTGGCGCAACTTTGCAAAGTTTATATAACTTTTTTTATACAGTTACGAAAAAAAATAAGTTACAAAATAACTGACGGGCCTACAACAAAAAAAATGTGAAATATCTAAACGGTAAAAATTAAATGATTACAAAAGTATGTATAACCCAGTCAACTGAGGTTAAAAAATCAACACTTAAGTTTATTAGATTTCTACTTAGTGTAGTTTTAATAACACAAAAAAAATTGACAAAGTTTAGTGTCTGCAAACTCCCGGTGACGATAGAAAAAGTATAATATTTTTAAATTTTTTCTTGAATTGCTCCGGGGCATTTTAAAACAATAAATTATCTTTCACTTAACTTAATAGTTCTTTTTAAGCGAAAATAAATTGTAATGCTATGAAAAACAATTTGCCCAGGTAGGGTGCGCTAAAACCTACAAAATACCGACATACCTACAATTCATTTATAAATGTGGTTTCTCTAGGCTAGGGGAATCTCTTACTACTAAGAAAGCAGGGTGCTTGTTCGCTGTTTTATAAAAAACTGAACAATTCAATTTAGACAACATTTAAACTTTAGGTATTACATAAACCAGGTTCAATAACTTTTTTCTTCGTTCAAAATTAGTAGAATTAAGTTGCTTTTTAAGTTGAAGAATTGAACTTAATTTTTTTTATAGTAGACAAATAAGCGAATTATTTTTTCACCTCTGTGGTCTAGAGGTCTTGGACTTGACTTCATGAGGTACTGTCTTCGATTCTCGGGTCAGGCAACAAAAAGAAAATGTGATTTTTTCCAATTTTCTAATAAAAAAACGTTGCTCGGGATTGGATGAGTGCCCGGTTGGCAATAGACTTGCCACCTATCACATTGTGGGACGTAGTGTCTTCGACTAGTCGTGGGTACCCTGGTTGTGTCCCTGTCTACCTCTTTGAGGATATGGGCGTGAAGATAATAATAACTACTAACTGACTACATCATTTTAATGTAATTTTTTTTTGGTCTGAAACATATACGGAAAACCTTAATTTTACTAGACTATTGTCTAATTAGAACAGTTATGTTGCGCAATCCGAAATGCAGCAGATGTAATAGACAATAGCAAAATGGTTGCAATGTACAATGAATGAAATAAACGATTGATACATAAATGTTTTTAAATCTGTTATTATAAAATTACCGTCACGCTTGTTAACCCGTAAATGTAGATGGAAATGTGACTTATAATATCTAATGATTACGAATGTTGCATTAGATGATAAACCGTAGTTCATCGACAAACGGTTAATTTAATGGTTCCGTTCTTTTTGGATGTATATACATATAATTACAATATCTAACGTTAAAAAATACTAGCTACTTTTCAAACCCAATGTTTGTGATTAGTTTTACTAATAACAGACGGTTAATATTAAACTTTATAAATTTATGACATAATCTACTATATACAGGGTTAGTGTGAAAGGACCTGCCAAATCTTTATTTAAGGGGGTAGGCTTAAATTGTCATGCATTTTAAATATTATTATCAAATTGTAATATTTACTTTTATAGACATTCATATAAAACAGTCCGCAAAAATTATTGACTTGTCACGCCATGTCGTACCTAGTACGAGTCACGTCGTCGACGCTCGCGAATGCGATTGCTTTGGGTGGGAACTAGTTTTATGCTTTGTTTACGATTTAACCATGCGTCTTGTAATTTTCAGCGGGTAAAATTTGTAATTGTTTTTTTTACTGTAGATCGAAAGTGCTATCGATTCCGAATCGTTTCTCAAAATTTGGCTGGTTCTTTAGATGTCACCCTGTATCAAATGAAACTGTAGCTGTGCAATTCAATACATCGAATATATAGACAATAAATGAAAGCGACTAAAAAGGAGCATCAGAACATTTTTTAAAAATTGTGTCATATAATAGCAAAGGCAGCAACATCCAGTTCCACCCAATACTGGATATTGCTGCTTTTGCTTTTATATGACTCAATTATTGTCTGTCTGTCTGATGATATCGCGGAGGCAACCTAGTATAATTAAGAACTAACGTTACAACAATGCTAGATATTAGTGGCCCTTTACCTAGAGGTATAAAGTATCTTGCGTTTATTTTATCATTATTAAATACATTTCGATCGATCCAGGGATCGCACGAAGTCAAGTTCAACATCCAACCGACAGAGGTGATCTGTGTTAATTAATTTCCTTTTTTTCTTTATAACTCAAATAGATTCTATGAAATGTCGATCAATCTTGCTACAATTAAAAGTTTTACGTTCAAAAGCATAGAATAATTATCATATTTCATGTAATAGAGACTAGTTTGAACTTCTAACGAAATAGAACACTAATTCCACCCAAAGTTTGGATGAAAGTTAGTGTAAGTATTTCTAATATTATGGACAGGGAAAGTTTGTAATATAAGAGAAAACAAACTATAATCATCAGGACTATATTTTTTTTGCTAACAACTTATTTTTTTGTTCAATATCAAAACGAGGCGACGTTTTGATATCATTTTTACGTGTAAAGATAATATGCTAGAAAGGATTTTTTTTAATTTGGTATCTAAGGACATTTTTGTGCACGGCTAAATAACCTTATCAAAGGATAAAGTCTTTTCTTCTTAAGTTCTTTTTTAAATAATACGTTACTGTCAAAAGAAGCCATAAGTGAAGTTTTTTATACAAATATGAAAAGTGGTAAGGGGTCAGGGTAAGCGTCGATTTCATCCCAAGATGTCAAAACTGTTTTCTTGACGATAATATGAGTTGTGATGTAAAGCGGGAGCCTCTTTCCAATTATAGTTTTAATAAGTTAGCAAACATTATTAGAATATTACAATTATTTTTAGACAAAATGTGTCTTCACCCAACCCACCCAAAAACTACTTTAAAATAGTTAATATAGTAGTTATGTTATAATATTTCGTGATTAATAAGTAAAATTTTTTTTCGTTTATGTGTGTTAGATGATATGTGTAAGAATATCAAAGGATATTATATAATAGTGATTCGCATAACTACTGCAAGTGGAACCATAATTTTAAAAAGATCTTATCATTTTTAAAGCGATTCGAAAAATGTTGATTAGCCCTGTTTTGCACTCAAAGTCAATAACCGTTTTTCTCTTTGCGTTTAGAATAGACTACAACATGTTGTAGTAATAAATAAAGCTTTAGTTGCTAGCTACTTCAGAAATGATTGGCACAAACATTACGTAAATAGATTTTGTGTTGAACACTGTAGCAAAGGTTAATGTGAGTGCAAGGAGCTCCTATCCGTTTGATAGAGGTCTGCCTCAATTAGCTAATTGGGATAGCGCATCAATCAGTTAGCTCATTGATTTACTTAATACTGATAGTATTGTTTTAGAAATATCTTAAAATACAATATGCATTTGTTCTTAATTAAACTGGATATTTTTTGAAGTGAAAACTTCTTTAGCGGCGTTGCGCACTTTTTTTGGAATTGGTAAAAACTTCTAAAGTCGCGTTAAATCATCAGATCGAATATTCGTAAGACGGCGCAGGGCGCTTGCGCGAGTAAGACGCCGCGGGGCGCTTGCACGAATGTTCGTGTTGTAATGTTTGTGTACGATAGCGCAAGAAATGAATATTGTATTCTACCACATAAAGGATAGTTCTTTTATACTGACAATTAAAGAAATTCGTGCAAAAATATTCTCTTATTATTCCTAAATATCAAAAATGTACAACGTTAATATTCAAGTTTTCTCTTTTGCCGGCACTCCCGGAGTGCAACCCGTCGTTTTTTTTTTTGTATTGTAACGCGATTACCCCTTCAATAGCCAACCGATTGTGAAGGTTCCTTTTTAGAAAGATAGGTTATAATCCCGACATGCGACAAAATATCGTAATTCAGCTTTCTTTTATTGAATTATACTTAATAATGAAATTTTTTTTACTTATCCTGACGACCTCATCGTAGTAAGATGTTGATAACATTTATGGGGGAGTCGGTTGTTGCAGTTTTACTGCGCCTAATTATTAAATATGCCTTCGAAAAATGACGCAATAGTGATATATGAATGGCCTAACTCAAATGACAAAACAGGTATTTAAAAATTAGTTTAAAACTAAAATACTTAGAGCCAATTTCACCAAACTGGTATAAGTTTTATTCCAAGTTTAAATGTGCAATTTACTCTGGATAGCCATATTTACATTTCACCAACTGTTTATTCATAGATTAAGAAGTTATATCGACTGTAGATAAGAGTTATACCGCCGATTTTGAGAGATTAAGGACTTATACTAGGGATAAAAATGGCTGCCTAATGTTTAATACCTGTGGACTCGCCATTGTGAATTGTGACCAACGGTTGTTTGTTAGCATTTTGTGTTCGTTTATTGTCTTGAAACAATTAGCAAGAGATATTGTGTAAGTTTGTAAGGTCTTTTTTTGAAAAAACTAATTTCCGACAGTGATAGTTAAGACGAAGAATTTAAAGGTTGAAAGACAAAATAAGATCACTTTAATTGTTGCGATGACGAATACTTTATCAAGTTTATCAAAGGTAGCAGTCTATTCTCCGTTGGTACAAATTAAATGTCACTTAGAATATAGGTACATATAAGGTCATTTTAAAATAGGATTTCATATTCTTAGATAATTTCCACATTCAGGTGAGTAGGACACTACACAAAATAACATTTTAATTATAAACTAACTAAATATTTAAATATTTAGTAATAATAATAATAGTAATTAAATCACCAAACAAAATAAAACATAAAACACTACATCATCTCACAAGTCGGTTCAAATTCTAATCATTAACGATTACTGACATTAAAGTACAACGGACAAGCAAGAAATGACGTATGGTAAACCTACTAAACTTAAATATACAATAATGGGCCGTAATGCTTACAAGGAATAGCGTACATACTGTGGCCGTATTATACGCTAAAAGATGCCACAGATACAGCAAAACGTTATTCTACAGAATAGTTAATCCAAGAATTGAGACACGCAGAAGAGAGCTCTTGAAACATAAGTTGAGTTATACGAGAGTAAATTTAAGGGACAACTTTATTACTGGTATAGCTATTCTCAGATTAAGACGATGTTGGTGAAATTGGGCCTTAATAAACTAACTTAACTTATAAATAAATACAAGATATAAAGCTGTCTCTGTGGTCTAGTGGTCCGGCGTTGGACTTGATTTTTTGAGGTCTCATGTTCGATCCCAGTGTCGGGCAATAAAAAATTTAGAAAATATATATTTTCATTTTTTTTATAAAAACAACTATCCGGGATTGGATATGTATCCGGTAAGTTACAGGCTGGCCACCTATCATATTGTTGGACTTACCGTCTTCAGCTGGTCGAGGGTACCGTTTAATTAAACTTTAAAATAGTTTTTATATATTAGAATCACACGTGCCTGACAGTATTTAACTCTGAGTTAGCTCCTATCTAGGTTTATTCGCTTAATTTTAACAGTTTAACTCATTAATTAATTTACAGTGCAAACTTGCAACTTACCCTTAAAGTTAAATAAAAAAAGTGAGAAGAGCGTAGAATTGCAAAAAAAACCAATTACTGTCATTTTATCATATTTGAGTACATCAGATATTAGTAGCATCCTTCCTTATATGTTTCCGATGACGGAAATATGTTAATTTGTCAGGTTTCCGTTACAGCTAATAGGAGGTCCATACAGATTGAAAAATTGCTTTGCATCCGTGTGGAACGTAGATTTAATCAAAATTTTGATTTGTCTAAACAAAGTTTCTACCAAGTTCTCCTTTGTGGAAGGCGTGATTTGGGCGTGATTACAACCGTCTGGATGATGCTTTATAAACATAAACGACGAAAGTTTCTGACCCTCCCACTTTTGTTAGTAGTATAAGATAGCCGGTATACTTACTTTTGCTCGAGGCCTAACATCCCAGCCTCAGGTTGGCAATGCACCATTACCACCGTTGGTGTCTCTAGGCGGCGTGAATTTCTTCCCATCAGGAAATCCGTCTGCTTGTTTGCCTTCCAATATCATAAAAAAAAGGTATTTAACACTTACGAAATCTTGGGTATAAAACTAATTATAAATATAAACTATTGCTTACATTTAGCAGGTTGTCTGGAAGTTAGGTAGAAGAACAGATAGATAATTCTGTATTAAGGTTCGGACCAACAAAAGCTTTACTTATTTTGTCCTCAAAATACAATTAAGTAATTGCCACCTACTCAGTTTAATTTGCTTGATTAGTTTTAGGTAATTAGTTTTGGTGTTTAGGTGATTAATCATTGTGTGAACTACGAGTAACTCCTACTTCCTCTACTTTTGACAACAGTAATTGTTAAGTAACGGAAATGAGGCCAGTGATCCTATTACCATCGGTCATATAAATCAAAAACAAACGGCTGGCAGAAGTATTGACCACATTGTTAGTTGAGTGGCTAGTGTACATGCCTAACTACACTGACTAACCGCTAGAATCGAGTTCGATCCTGGACAGATATCTGTGTGATGAACATTTAGATGTCTACATTTCCTGGTCTGGGTGTTTATTAAATTTACTCTGGTATCTATTTAAGTTCTTCTATGTATATGAAATGTTGACCAACACCCGTAACACTAGCATATAATTTGCTTACTTTGGGGTTAGATTCATTTTTCGTTTCAAAGAATATTTTTTATTTTTATTTGTCTAAACTAATAATAAAGCGGAAACATTTGATTGTTAGTTTGTTTGTATTTTTGTTTCGAAACTACTGGACGGATTTTAAAAATTATTTCACCAATAGAAGCCTACACTGTCATTGATAAATAAAAGGTGTAAACAAGTAAGTTATGAAATGTCTTTCTTACCTGCAAGATATGTTACATATAGAACAAAAAATGTTCTACAATATTAAAGAACTTATTAATATCTAAAAACAATTTACTACACCATATATTTAACTATTATAGTTACGACAATATTGCCTATTTACCTGTTACCAGGATATTAGACCTATTGTGCTAGTCTACCGGCTACTCTACCCTCCGGACCGGAACATGACAGGGTCATCATGGCGGCAGGAATAGGTAAGGTGGTGAATTTCTACCCGGACAAGCTACTGCCCAGGATTCTACTTTAAGCATTAGCATTTAGAAGACAAAAATGCTTGGGATTAATTGCTCCTCCTACCGTTATCTACAAGTTGTTTGTAAATGTAGTAAAGTTTTGTAAATTAGATTTATATTAAAAAAGATAAGCCCGCTGAGTTTCTTTCGCCGGATCTTCTCAGTGAGTAGCCGCGTTCCGATCCAGTGGTAGTTTTTAGAATTATATAGACGCGTCACAAGAATCTTTGTATAGATCTAATTAATAAAAGCTAATTTGAATTTGAATTTACTACCAGAAGACTTATTTGTACCTATATTTATCTCTTATTTGTAGAAAGACAGGTCTATAGGTATTTCCAGTCATACATCTTATGTTGGGATAAATTTTATTTTCCATGGTATAGAAAAGGCAGGCAACTTTCTACTGTACTATTATCTGTATGTATTTAATGTTTGCTAACGGATTTTAAAGTTACAAAAAAAGCACAGTCTCCCGCTGAGTAAGTCAGAAGAACAATCTCTGTTATCTTGCATTATTAAGATATAATATAGCAATAAAAATGGGTGCTTAAGAACAACTTTAATTAAGATAGTTTCTAGGAACAAAACTAAAAATCTACATTTTTATAGATTAACTATGATAAGAAAATGCGTTTTACAGTTTCCCCTGACGGCACTTGGAGAAACTCTATCAAAAAATGATTAAGTCACTTCTACTACGTCAGATATGTTTCAATAAATTACTGTAATAATAATTTCAGGCCTATTGGTTACACTTTTTGAATTTAATAGTTTATTATTTAACTTTACAAAACAATGAATTTGTACTTCTAGAACACACAAGTTATTTTGGCTTTGACGGATTTAGATGGTGCATAAAATTAGCCAAAAAACCAAACTTTACAACTACTCAATTGGTTAATAATAATTAATTAACTTAATAATTGTAAAACTAAAAGAACTAAAATTAACAAATCATTCCTTGTGTTGGTCCGGACTCCTTTGCAGACCATGTGCCTTCCTGTCAGGAAGCTCGTAAAAGGCGAGCATAGACTTACCGTAACTAACACCATGACATCTGACTAGGTGGTAGAGTCTCGCAACGACTCGCCCGGATTGATACCACCGCCTTACCTATTCCTGCCTGATAATATCAGCGCTTGCTGTTGACGTGTTCTGGTTCGGAGGTTAAGGTAGCTAGCTGGTCAATTTACTTTTGCTCGAGGCCCAACATCCTGGCCTAGGGCTGGCAACGCGCCATTTCCACCTTTGGTGTCTCTAGGCGGCGTGAATTTTTTACCATCAGAAAATCCGTCGGCTTGTTTGCCTACCAATATTATAAAAAAATCAAATTTTATAAAAGTTGTGAAATCTCGTCAAATATTCTATAAAATTGTCAATATATAATGTTTAGTCCTTTATATAAATTTACAAATATGCTTTATAAATTTCATATTCAGAATCAAAATGCGCTTTTATACAATTCATATAAACATGTTTTCGTAAACTAAACATTGTACATGATAAAGAATTTACGAGTAATTACCAATACATCACGAATTTAATTTGAGCAGGTTATATTTTTTTTACTTCATGACGATTCAGTAATAATAAGGATCGTGGTTGCAAGGAGGACAGTGTTACAAGTTTTCTCCATCTACCAACTAGGGAGTGGTTTTCATCTCCTCTAATTGTTTTTTGTTAACATTTTCCTAAAGAAGAGAAATCTTTATAAAAACGTTCTAAATTAGTAATAAGAGTAGCTTATATTATGTCGAACATAATTTATCCTACATTTTGTTAGATATGTTAATCAATTTCTCCGTCTTTTTTAATTATTTATACGGGATACTCACGATCTCTTTTTATTTTATTTGTCGATATTTCGGCCTAGTTGAAAAGAGATCGTGAGTATCCCGTATAAATAATTAAAAATGTTATTAATTCGCGACGATTTAAGTTTAAAATCCTAAATTTCTCCGTCGTTTGAAAACCGATTTGGAAATTAGTTATCTCATTCGAACGAACATACTTTCAAGCTATTTCTTTTACTTTTAGTGTGGATCTGATAATCCAACATTGGATTTTTTCGTACATTTAGAATTATCCGAGGGCAGTATTCCCGAACGAATAGACTTAGGAACCTTCAAAAAAAGAGCGTACTTAATCCGTAAAGGGCGGCGGCTACCATTTTCCATCAGATCATGACCCACATGCTCGTTTGTTTCCTGTTAAAAAAAATAGTGTCTTCGGCTAGTCGTGGGTGCTCTGGTTGTGCCTCTGCATACCCTTTCGGGGATATGGGCGTAAAGATTCCTTCTTTTTTTAAATGTACGACCTGATATTGAAATCGAAGTCAATGTTTTGGAGTACTTCTACCTTCACATTGAGTGTAGGTATTTAATGGAATGCACCAGTCAAGTAACTGCTAGAAGACCTATAACTATAAACTGATACCCATGGCTTCATTTGAGTTATTTGGTATTTAAAATAACCCAATTTTTATCACTGAATTTTGCATTGATTGATAGTTTATAAACCGCATCATATCGGTTAAACACATGAAATTAAAGTAGATTTTAATTTTCGTGAAATTTTGAGCAACTGGCTTCAAATATCTTCTTTTGGAATCTTTTAAAGTTAATGTATTTCGATTTCAATACCTTTCCCTTGCTTGGGATACATAAAAAAGTAGCTTTAATCATTTTTTAAACTGAACCCGTACTCTCGTCTCTAGCTGACGATGATTTTTTTAATTTGAAAATGTTGCTACTAAGGATTCAAATTATGAGGTAAAGTAACCCTTTTTAAAAATCTTTGAATTCATTTCTATCGACAATAAAGTGTTAAAAAAATAAAAATGCTGGTTTAAACTTTATAAGATAACATAAAAATAATAATAAATAAGTATCTTCACGCCCGAAGGGATGGCAGAGGCACAACCAGGGAACCCACGACCAGCTGAAGACAATAAGTCCCACAATGTGATAAGTGGCAAGCCTATCGCGAACCGGGAATATACCTACATCCAATCCCGAACAACGTAACTTTTATTAGAAAATCGTTATTATACATTTTCTAAATTTGTTTATTGCCCGACCCGGGGATCGAACCCGGGGCCTCAAGAAGTCAAGCCCAACGCTAAACCACAGAGGTTAAAATATGTTGATAATTTAAACAAAGTAAACCCAAATAAATAAACTATGTGCAGGGGCATCTATAATGAACTGAGAGGATTCTGAAGTAATATCGAAGCCAACGTAACTTAAACACTGTTGTATTATCGGAGCCACATTTTTTACCCCTTCCTTACACCAAACTTAAATTATATGCATACGCTCAACACTTAAAATAAAGGCATTTGGCACATAAAGGGTTTTACACACGGTGCGACTGAAAGCGCCGACTTAAGGATAATAATAATGTTGTGAAAAAAAAACATAAAAAATCGTATTTAGCTTTCGGGAAACATTCATTTTCAATAGTGATAATATAGAGCTGTGGAGCAAATCCCATGAACGGCTCGCAGCCATTATATGCCTCTTTACGCACTCTTTTGAAAGATTGCGACCGGTTCCTAAGATTTTTTTATTGAGTATCTTTTGTAAGAGTCAGTGTGTAGTTTTTATTTAAATTATAGTTCAAATACACAAAATATTCCATACATACATATGGCTTTTTGTGTTTCTTAATTGTATTTTGTGTTAGTGCAATTATTTTTTGCTATGTTGAAAACCATAATGTTACAAAGATATTTTTGTTTGTATGAAAAATAATAAAAACTGTATCTATTTCATTGCTGATTTTACGTTGGCTGTAATAATATTTTATAAGTAAAATAACGTTAATTGTAACCAATAGAAGTAGATTTTTGTTAATTTGTTTTATTCTACACTCTGAAACAAAAAAAGACATTTAAAACCCCAACGTCCACCACCAATAACTTAAATGTTGTTATAAAGTGAAAAAAAATATTAAAATCATATTTAAAAACTTAAAGTAGTCTAATTCAAGCACTTTTTATTATTATCAGTATCAGGTATTAGTGAAATTTGCTTTATTTTTATTCAAACTTAAAATTTGTGTTTTTTTTCGAAAAACAAATTAACATTTAAAAAGAAAAACTTAAGTATTTAAAATTACGAGTTTGATGTTCATTAATTTCCTGCATAACATTTTTTATAACATTTGCAATTTGATAAATCACTTATATTTTGTTTCAAAATCTGTAAGACAAAGTTGCAAGGGTGTAGCCACCCTAAATAGACAAAAAGCTGTCGCCTTGCTCTTATCTCCGTCCAACATTCACCCTCACGACTGTGTAGATAGTTTAAGCCCTTAAGTTTTTTGACATACTCGTGAAAGCTACAAATGGAAGTCAGGATAATTCACTAAATTAATTTGCTAAAGCCGACAAGTTTCATCCATTAAATTATTGTCTTTAAATTAAGTTTTCGTGGATAATCTTACACTTTATTTAAAGTAAATCATATTTACTTTATTAAATGTTTCATTTATAAACATAGTATAAATATATAAGCTCCGAGTCGCTCAGCCTGCCATGGAGAGAACTCTGCTCGGTGTTTCTCTTCCAGATATGATCCGTAATTCGGTGATCCGCAAGAGAACGAGAGTAACCGACATAGTCCAGAGAGTCAGCGAGCTGAAGTGGCAAGGGGCAGGCCACATTGCTCGCAGAACCGACAACCCATGTGGAGGAAAGGTTCTCAAGTGGCGGCCTCTCACCGGAAGATGTAATTTTGGACGACCTCCCACTCGGTGGACTAATGATCTGTTCAAAGTCGCGGGGAGTTGTTGGATACAAGCGGCTGGTGACGACGTCTTCCGGCTGATGACGATGAAATAACTATTGTCATTATTTGTATTTCTTTATTGCCAGCTATTTCGGCGAACATTGATACACCCAATAAGTTTGTAAGAAAAAACTTAAAATGTTGTTTTTTCCTGGAAATTTCTCTATTTGCTTAACTTTCCAGAATGTCCAGAAAAGCATTTGTGCTTTTGCAAGAAGTTATGCGCGTACATACACGGCTATTAATTATTATATATAAATAAATTATCTACCAATTTAAAATCCATACAAATCATATACATGAGAATTGTAAGACATAAAATAACGTTGCACGGGACTTGAATGACTTATCATAAATTATCCCAAATACAGTAAATGTGTTTTTACCGTACTTATGCTTGGTTCTAATGTTGTTTTGCAATTACAATACCTGGTAATAGAGTTTGTTTCGTTTTGACATACATAACAATTGTATGCAATCGAATGCTTGTAATAGTTATTTAGAGAGAGAGTATCTTCACGCCCATATCCCCGAAAAGGTGGGCAGAGTCACAACCAGGTCACCCATGACTAGCCGTAGATACTAAGTCTCACAATGTGATAGGTGGCAAGCCTATTGCCAACGAGGCACATATCCTATCAGGAGCAACATTTTTTTTATTAGAAAATTGTTAAAACCCAATTTTCTTTTTGTTGCCCGACCCGGGATTCGAACCCGGGACCTCATGCAATCAAATGCAACAATTGAACTGATATGTGTATGGATAGACGGTGAATAATGTTTTAACCGTTTTTTACTTTCCTAAATGAAAAAAGGACCTACTTTTTGAAGGACCAAACCACATAATTTGACTAAGGTGTACATTTTATGAATTTAGAGTTTGTAGAGTTGAAAGCTTGACGCTATAAGACATTCGCTAACTTAGCAGTCCAAGTTTTGAAGTTTAATCTTATCAAGATCTTACTTCCTCTCCATTATTTTACACTGGTAGTCGATTGCCATGCTGCTACTGCCCGGGTAAGGATCCACGGGCTTACGTATTCCTGGTGCCATAATGCCAGTATCAAGTATAAAGTTCCAGTCCGGAGAGTAGGGTAGCTGGTATTGATTACAGATTTGATTTGTCACCCTGAACAGCGACGCATCTATAATTGTTTACCTAAGGTGTCTTTAGGCCACAGTTATCTGTTACCATCAGGAGATGACCATGTTCTTGGTCACGAACTTATGAATCCCTTTCTGCTTTGATCATCGTACCATGCGTGTAAGGATAGACCAATTTTTGCTAATTATTGTTTTGTGGTATTAAATATTGTCAGGAGGAGTTTTTAATGAGGAGCAAATCCTGGAAAATTGGAGGGAAAACAAAAAAAAATACATTTTTTTTCTATACAAACTGTTAATAGCTGTTAATGTCATGCGGTACGAATACCTTCGGGCTGGCGTGTCTGTCTATATACATACATATTTCTTGTGTACGTGTATACGTCACTGAATTCCTCCTAAACGACTGAAGGAATTTTGTTGAATTTTTTAGTGTGTGTTTAAGGGGATTCGAAAATAGCCACTGGAACGACAGCTTTGCAAGTTGTCAAGCTCCTCGTACGTCCGAGCGCAAACCAGATTTGCTTGCCAAAAAACCACATAACGTTCCTTGGGAAAATTAGAACATTTTATATTTAACCCAATCTAAATTTTGTTAAGGTAATTAGAGATTACGTATAGGAAAATCACAGATATTTAATAACATCGCATTTTTCGAATGTTGACGTTAAAGTGGATAGTTTAAATTCACAAATTGGTCGATTGAGTGTATTTTTTATTTGAAAGAAGTCATTAATTTTGGAATTTTTTACATTGGATCCGGCAGACTGCGCTGCTATCGAAGCATCAAATATTATGTAGTAGCTGTTAATGTCAAGCAATACGAAGTTTGTTGGGTCGGCTAGTATAATTATATGAATATGAATATGAATATCAAATTCCCGTAGTTTACACCTGAACGGGTAAATTAGTTACGCTAATTATTTTTTTTATTGTGTTGGTCATTAACAGGAAAAAATCTTATACAAATAAAAACCTGAAAAATATCAGAGGAAATGGGAAAAACAATGCTTTAATATATACAAACTGTTATTATCTGTTAATGTCAAGGAAGTTCGCTGGCTCGAGTAGTGCCATCAAAATACAAATCACTTTGGGTTGGATCTAATCGTACACAGATCTATGAATGGAACTCAGGATTTTAGAATCTAGGTGTTGGACTTGACTTTATGAATCTCGGGTCGGGCAACAAAAAGGAAATTCGGTATTTCCAATTTTCTAATATAAAAAAATTAACTCGGTATTGGATATGTGCCCGGCTGGCGATAGGCTTGCCACCTATTACATTGTGACTTAGTGTCTACGGGCTAGTCGTAAGTGCCCTGCTTGTACCTCTGCCTACCCCTTCGGGGATATAGGCGTGAAGATACTTCACTTTAAAAAACGATAAACCATGAGGTTGCTTGTAAAGTTTATGTAATACCAAAATAAATCATCACGGAACGGGTCGTTAGCCCAATTAACGAAATAGCGGAAACCAAATTATCTAATTAGTGCACTAATTGGAACGTAACAGCACATTTTTACAAAACCCATTCTTTTGTCAAAAATCCAAATTGTTTTTGAATTTGTTTTATCAATTGGATATAACACGATCTTAATATATATAAATCTCGTGTCACAATGTTTGTCCTCTATGGACTCCTAAACCACTTAACCGATTTTAATCAAATTTACACACCGTGTGCAGTTTGGTCTAACTTGAAAGATAGAATAGCTTACATCTAAATTTTTCGCGAGCGAAGCCGCGGGTAACAGCTAGTAAAATATAATTTTACCCTAGTATTACGATATGGGCGATGACTACAAGGGGTCTTGGGTTTGATTTCCAAGTCAAGCAACTCAAAATGATTCTTTTCGAATGTCTCATAACATTAAAAAGACTCATTTGGTTGGTTGGCATTGGTGTCATAGTGGGACATAGAAGTACCTACAACTAATCGTGAGAACTCTAGTTGTACCTCTGCCTGCATCTTCGGACATATGGACGTGGATGTACTCGCTTCCTTACTTGCTTTTTTATAATAGCTTCCTGAAAGACTTCTATGAAGTCTCTTACTGGAACGCCACTGCCCATTACTAGTAAATGATAAGTAGCTGCTAAAATAGTACTACCAAAAACTAGCTGTCCCAGCAAAGCTCTGGGATCTTGGACTAATAATCAATTTTCGAATACGAATCGCTTCTGTGGTCTAGTGGTCCAGCGTCGGACTTAACTTCTTGAGGTCCTGGGTTCGATTATCGGGTCAGGCAACAACCGGGTCTGGTTGTGCCTCTGCCTACCACTTTGGGGATATGAACGTGAAGATACTTTTTTAATTTTGAATGAAAGTGGTTATTGTGAAGTTGTTTGGATAGGTAGACACGTCTTAACTATAACGGTTCCATTTTTCCTATTCGGCTGCGGAGCCCTAATAATACTTTCTAGTTAAAGTAATTAATTGTTTATTTCCTTATCTATTGCATAATAATTTTAAATAAATAAATGTACGTTAACATATTTATCGAAGTAGGTAAACATTCATAATATGTATAAATAAGGGTCTGAATGTCTTCAAACTTTTTTCCGTGATTGATAAATAATCTGTGGTTGTTGACAGAGCGGTTAGCGCACATGACAAAAGCCACTTACCGTACACGAACCTTGGGTTCGATTCTCGATTAACGCTGGCATTTATGAACAAACGTATTCCCGGGTCTGTGTGCTTATTATAAAAATGTTTGAGTTAACTCAAATAAAAAAAAATTGAGACCCTCCCTTTTTAAATTATCTTGCAAATAAACATGTGTTTACATACTAATGTTTTCCATTGCCTCTTGTACTTGCTGATTCCACGATAACCATAACCATTTGGAAGAAAAACCCGGGGCCTCAAAAAGTCAAATCCAACGCCCGCGCTGGACCGCTAGAACACAGAGGCGATTAGGCAGAGGCCAACGAGGCAGTTTCCTCATATATATTCATAAATAATATTTCACACATAACACAGAAACGAGTTTGTCATTTCTCTGGTCTCTTGTATAGTAGACCATTTTCTTTCCTTTCTGGTAGCTTGTGAGAGAGGGGCATATGTCAAATATATTATTACCACAAAGATCACTAATGGTAGTGCTGTATAGCAACGGGGCTGGTAATGGATCCACCGAATTTTCTTTGCATACCATTATGACAGTGTTTGCCACGGTCGTGTCTCAGTCTGGAAAGTAAGGCGATTAGCTCACGGCTCTAAGCATCGCCGTGGTAGGCAGTGAAGCGGATCTTAAGTTCCATTGGCCTCTTATAATTCCGAAGGTATCTAACATACGAACTCCGCCAGACAGCGCGGTCGAACGATGCTCTCGCTGCAATCACACTTCCGCACTGTAATTCAGAGGCGGTGCATAACACACGGGGCACAGTATAACCACGAGGACCGTCGTAGGTGCAGGTGTTTCATATGATAACATGAATGTCTCATTTAGAGTTCTGCTTCGTAGAAATTAATGAACACATATTTTTATGTTTTTCTATCTACATACATACATACATACATATCTTCACGCCAAGTCCCTTACGGGGTAGGCAGAGAGTATCGAGTGCCAGACCTCACGATTCTGACAAACCTGTCTTGCTTCCTTCACATTCGTAACCCTTTTCATACAAACACGCCGGTTTCGGAGACTCTTGAAACCACCCTCGGATAATATCCGATTGAAATGAAATGAAATGAAAATTATTTATTTGCGGAATATATGTGTTAAAAAGTTGTTATAAAGATATTTAAGAATACAACATATTCTACCACGTTGTGGTGTGCAAATATTTAGTTAATTTTAAGGAGTTACATATTTCTATAAAAATGTACATTTATTGATCTGATCGTGAAATGTTTTTCTATCTACGCCATAAAAACCAGATTGTTGCTACTACTTCTGTGTCCATTTTTGCTAGTGACCTTTATTAAACTGTTCGCAACCGCGTTAAATCCGAACCGCTACGAAATTCGCTTTTTCGCGTACGCTACGATGAGCAGTACCGTGCCATAATTGCCTAAGACAGCCGGCTGAATTGCAATCACTCCTGCTGCAGGACAGCAACGCTACTATAACATGTATGACATCTATAGAGCAAAGCTGTCTCCTATCACTATGTAGTGTTATAATCTTATTCAATGTACATAAATAAAGCAACAAAATACGTATTCAAAGAACGTCACTTTTTAAGTGCTACAAGTTATGAAAGTTTAAAAAAGGTTAAGAAAAATATGCATTCTAAATAATAAGCCAAGAAATTAAATAATCCAAGCTAATAATAAACTTAATAAAGCCGGCCTTATTACACGTATGCAAATTCCTATGGGAGCTATACGTTAACATCTGAGAATGTATATCTTATGAAACTTATGAACTTTGTAGAAGCGAGGCTAGGAAAATAGAACTTATCTTCACTTGGGGAATAATTTTAGACTTCAACAATAATTCTCTCATTATTTTAATCTTGGTTTATGTTGTTCCTAACGAAAGCAAAATCCTAATCCTAATCCTTCGTAATCCTATTATCCTATTAATGTTATAAATGCGAACGTTTGTATGTTTGTTTGTTACTCCTTAACGATAAGACTGCTAAACCGATTGTCATGAAATTCTGCACATTTTTTGGCTTCTATGTCGAAGGTAACTTGTATTTACATTAAGGATAGTTTTTATTCCAAAACAATGACCTCGTGGAACCACCCTGGTAACTAATAATAGCTAGTAATTTTGTAAATGCGTAAGTATGTAAGAATGGATGAATAATGGAGGTATTGAAATGTAAACATAGCAAGTATCTTCAAGCCCATATCCCCGAACGGGTAGGCAGAGACACAACCAGGCACCCACGACTAGCCGACTAGCCCGCAATATGATAGGTGGCAAGCCTGTCGCCAATCGGGCACACATCCATAACCCGGCAAAATTATTTTTGTTAGAACATTGAAAATATACACTTTCTAATTTTTTTGTTGCGCGACCCGGAAATCGAACCCGGGGCCTTAAGACGTCAAGTCCGACGACGGGCCGCTAGACCACAGACGCGACTTTTTGCAAATTTTATGATGTGTTCGTTTGTTTCTTCCAATATACTTAATTAATTTAAAGAAATAAATATTTTAACCTTCAGTTCTCAATATATTTATGAGAATTTAATGTATGTTAAAAAAATCTATGTATGTTTACAAAAAAATGTGATGTTCACGACATTAACACGAGGAATAAAAATAATCTAGCCGTATACAAAACTCGTCTCCATAAAATTAGTAAATCCCTTTTGGGGCAATGTGTATGTTTCAACAATAAGTTGCCCATTAGTATTAGAGATCTACCTTTAAATAAGTTTAAAAAATGTATAAAAGCAAAACTATGTCAAAAAGGCTCAATACGGTCTCAGAGTATTTGGAAGATGAACATGCTTAGGGATAGAGTTTTCAATCTCCCACTGAAATTTGTAATGTTATTTGTTGTACCTTTTATTTAAGTTAAAGTAAGATTGTAATTTATATTTTTAATCTAGTTTATATTGTAATTATTATTATTGAAAAAAGACAAGCCCGCTGAGTTTCTTTCGCCGGATCTTCTCAGTGTGTGGCCGCGATTCCGCTCCGGTGGTAGTTTAAAAAAATGTCGACGCGTACAAATACCACTTGTATGGTTCAAGTGAATAAAGATTATTCTGATTCTGATTCTGAAATATAGAAATACCTTTATAAAGTATGACATCTTACAGATACCATGTTTATTTTTATTGTTCTTTAATAATACTCAGTTTGTATTATCTAACAATAGCTTAGTTATATTCATTCAATAGGCAATACAAAAAATGAGGTAATAAATGATCTTAGTGGTGAAGTGCTAGGCAGTAGTTTAATTAAATTTAAAATCAAGTCATTTGTAATGAATAATAATAATAAATATTCTTGGGCAAGTTACACAAATTGAATCTAACCCCAAAGTAAGCAAATTATATGCTTGTGTTATGGGTGTTAGTCAACGATACTAATACATACTACTACTACTACTAATCTACGGCCGTTAAGAGAATGCGTTCCTGACACCTATCAGTTAGTTACGACTAGTGATGGGCACAACGTAACACTGATTTCGATACCGTTCCTCCAAAATGAAGCGTTATTTTTAAGATTATTTTCGTTTTAAATTGGCGGAATCATTTAAAATTTATATTTTAGTTATCTAAGTGGAAACCAAAAAAGGGTAATATTAATGTAATAAAATTGTTTTATTTATTCTACTACTACTAATACCACTACTACTACTACTTTACTACTTTAACGGGTTGGCTGGAAGAAATTTCATTCATTAGAGATAAGTTCGCCCTTTGTACTTACGTTTATTTTAGTCTTAAGTTTTTCTGTATTTTTGTTGTGTACAGTAAAGAGTTAATAATAACATATATACATAATATATATACAGATACCAGAATAAATTTAATAAGCACCCAGACCCGGAAATGCAGACATCTAAATGTTCATTACACAAATACCTGCCCTCGTCGGGAATCGAACCCGAGCCTCGAGATTAGTCGGTGTAGTTAGGTGTATACGCTAGCCACTCGACCAACAAGCCGGTCAATAAGCCGAATTCTTTGAGTATAAAACTACTCAAAGGTTAACTACAGCAAAAGTACTAATACGAGTAAAGTACAAATATACTTAATCCGTCTTAATAGTAACGAGAGACTAAAATACTCAAGAGGTTCAATCTAGTAAAATCTTTAATTCACTGTGATAGAGACAATAATATTAATTAACTTTATTCTTCCTTCAATCTACGTTTATTAATAAAAAAATAACTCAACGGAAGACGATTCCAGGAAGTTTCTACAAGTGACCCGGCCTGGTTTCGCTAAGGGGATACAATCATCACTATATTATACATATAAATTTGCCACTTGAATCAATCTATCTATTAAAAAAAGCCCCATCAAAATCCGTTACGTAGTTTTAAATATCTAAGTATTGACGGGTTGTTCCTGCGAAAAGCAATTTTGTTTTACATTATGAAGTGATTAAAATTACGATTTTGTCAAATATAAGCGATAAATCCTATCCTATTAATATTTTAAATGCGAAAGTTTGTAAGTATGTATGTATGGATGTTTGTTACTCTTTCACGCTCGAATGGCTGAACGGATTTGTCTGAAATTTGGAAGACAGATAGATTGTGACCTGGATTAACATATAGGCTATTTTTAATCCCGATCGCACACCGGGTTTCTGTGAAAACGCGGGCGAAGCCGCAGGTAGCAGCTAGTATAATATAAAGATAAAAATATAAGAATCAATTTGAAAAAATGAAACTTCAATACCATAACTTTTTCTTTTGGTCAAATTTTGACAACATGCAATCTTTAAAACCACTCGTTCACAAATAACTAAGAAATAATATTCTTAACAAACAAGGCACAAAATTCTAAAAGTAAATATAAACAATGAAGACTTAATAAGATCGGAGACAACAAATTCCTATAATTTCTCCTTAGCGTTTGTTACAGAGCTTGTTAGAGAACGGAGGCCCATTCGGTTAGCGGTGTAAATTTTACCTACTACGTACTGTGTGGCCACTAAACTTAGTCTATACTAATATTATAAAGAGGAAAGGTTTTATTTTTTGTTTGTTTGTTTGAAATGAATAGGCTCCAAAACAACTGGACCGATTTCAAAAACTCTTTCACCTTTAGAATGATACATTATCCTTGAGTGACATAGGCTTTGTTTAATCAAAATCGATGCAGTAGAAGCTGAGTTACGCAAAGCTGCGTGAAACTGCTAGTCATATATAAATCGTTATTTAAATAATCACCGTTCTGGTCTAGCGGTCCAAGTGTCGGACTTGACTCATGAGATCCCAAGTTCAAATCCCGGGTCGGGCAATAAAAAGAAAATGTGGCATTTCCAATTTTGTTATAAAAAATGTTAGTCGGGATTAGATATGTGCAATGTTGGCGATAGATTTGCCACCTATCACATTCTACAATGTGACACTAACTCCTACGAGTTAGTGTCTCCCGCTAATCGTGGGTGCTTACTTACTTACTTCTAAATAATCACCTCTGTAGTCTAGTAGTTTTGTATCAGTGTTGACCACATGAGGTTTCTGGTTCGGTTCATTCAAAATGTGATTTCTCAATTTTCTAATGAAAACAACATTGCTTGGAATTAGGTAGGTGCCTGGTTGGCTATAGATTTACCGCTTTTACATTGTGGAACTAAAGTATTTATATCTAGTGGCGGATACCCTGGTTCCTCTGCCTACTCCTCAGTGTTACGGGCGTGAAGATACTTTGATTTTTTGGATTAAAACGAATAAAATTCAAACATATATGTTTTATGTGCCTCAGGGCTCTATGAGGTATTTTGTGAAGATATAATAAATAAATATCCCTGAACAAATTACAGAAATTGAATTTAATTTTAAATCAAATTCAAATAATTTATTTGCAAAACGGAGTTACAAATTGGATTTTTTTGTTGTAGTAAAAGTAGGTACAGGCCTATTTCACCATATCTCCAAAATTAGCGAAACATATGCTTACACTCGCATTATGTATCAACGATTCTAATACGTTTATAAACTGAAGTAGATACCAGCATAAATTTAATAAACGCTTACATCCGGATAATCACACAAATGCCTGCCCCCGTCGAGAATCAAACCCGAGGCTTGCGGTTGATCGCTTGAGGTAGGCGTGTACGTTAGCCCCTCAACCGGCGAGGTAGTCATATATTAGACGTAACATATATTTTAACAAATGTGAAGGAAACTGGGTAGGTTTGCAAGAGTAGTGACATTTGGCACTCTACACACTTTATTTACCCCATTACGAACTTGGCGTGAAAGTAAGTAAGTGAGTAGGTTAATTTCTTGAAGACAGCTATAAAGCCAATAATTAAGGAGATTTAATAATAAAAATGCTACAATATTGGAAACAAAAATTCTGAGAGATGTCTATTATGACAAATTAATTTAAATAATAACAATTGTAGTCTTTAAGTAACAACCAAGGTTGTCAAACGAAGTGCAAGTTTGCCAGTGTTTAATATTGACTCTCGCCGTCAAATTAATAAACATGGACTAATATACCCCAAAGGTTCAATCTGGTATTTCTTTAAGTCTTTATTATATTGTAATACAGACTATTATATCGAATTTACTTTAGTCTATGTGTTTCAATAAGAGGGATAGTAGTTTAGCTTGCACTTTAATAGGCTATGTTTGTTTTATCTGTGCAATATTGTATTTAGAAATTTGGTGTAGAAATCTTGTTGCTGGTGGGGTATTTAGATCTAAGATATAATATCGGATTAAGTAGGTAAATATTGTAAATAAATACCATACTCTAAATAACGTAGAAGATGTAAGTTTTTCAACTCTTAAAAATAATGAGGCAAATATTGCATGTAAATGGTGAATGTCAAAAGAAAACAAAAGCACCGCTAGATATTGCGTCACAATCATTAGTGAAGGTGAAAGATTGAAATATAGAAAAGAATCGGATTGAATCAGATTGTATACAAATAATTTGTACATCTGATACAGCTAATGAAGGTACTAAAACTGTCAAATCATTTCGATTAAAATAGTTTTAGGTTGATAGAAAAAGTAAACTTTAGCTATACGTAACTTCATTTTTCTTTTAAATTTACCTCGTATATCTTAATGACCTAGTATATAATAACCTGTTTTATAAATAATGTTTTTAACTTAAACATTTCTGATTTGTTCTCTGCAATTTGAGACAAGTGTGGCTAACCGATTATTGTAAAAGATAAAATCGCTAGTTAACGAGTTTAGAGAACAGGAACGCGCTTTTAATGAATGTACAAAGTTAAGCGTTCTCCAATAATTTAGCCAACTGCTATTGTGTGGGCTTGCTTGGTGGCACGTTTATTTACCTGAACGCCGTACTTGCTTCTACCGAAATTTTCTGGCTGCTTTCTTCCGTTTATAACTATACCAACATTTTATCAAGTTTTCCCTGTCCAGGCTTTCTGTAATAAAATCTTACGCTTCTCAGTGTCTTATAAAATGTTCGTAAAATCGTAGCTATTTTTAAAATTCTTTAATTAAATTATTTTCAAACTTGCTAAAAATATATGCAAGAAATGAAATAATTAAGCCAGTAAAACTTCAAAAACCGACCGCAAAATTTCAGTATCACGCCACGATTTGATAATAGTTTTTTTGAAAGTTAGCAAACTATTCCGAAATGGTAGCACATAAATTTTATAAACATGCTACTAGTGGTTTTGAATTATTAATCAATCGTTATCGTTACTCGTTATTATCAATGACAATAACGATGATGGTGATTTCGGAACCATGCCGTAACTTTAAAAAAATAACCATCAAATCGGTTGGCTGTTTGCCGAGTAATCGTGTGTGTCGGTATTTTTGATCCCTGACCTACAACGAGGGGTTTAATAAGTTTAACGTATCTGTGTGTATTTTTTTATGGTATAGGAAAGCAAACAAGCAGACGTATTTCCTGATGGTAAGAAATTCACGCCGCCTAGAGACACCAAAGGTGGTAATGGTGCGTTGCCAACCTGAGGTTGGGACGTTAGACCTCGAGCAAAAGTAAGTTTACCGGCTACCTTACCCTCCGAACCGGAACACGTCATGACGTTATGGCGGCAGGAACAGGTAAGGCGGTGGTACCAATCCGGGCGAGTTGCTGCGAAAATCTACCACCTAGTCAGATGTCACGGTGTTAGTGACTACCTGGCAAGGAAGGCAGATGGTCTATTCTACAAAGGAGCCCGGACCAACACGGGAGTGTGTGTGTGTATATAAAACATCGTACTTCATCAACGGATGGATAGAATTTGACGCGGTTTTTTTTTAAATCCTCAGTTATATAGTCGGTTAAAACGAAATTCCCATTAATGGTTTAATGAATTCATACTTGACTACTACTATTTATTTGTAATTTTGAAGTACGTTTTCTGTTTTAATGAAATTTTATAATTATTTTTACTTTTTTTGGGTGGATTGTCTCCTTATTAAATATTATCCCTCCTGCTCCCTCCCCACCCCTGTGGTCTAGCGGTCTGGCGTCGGACTTGACTTCTTAAGGTTCCGGGTTCCGTCCCAGTGTCGTGCAACAAACACAGTGAAAATGTTTATTTTCATTTTTTTTAATAAAAAAATAACATTGCCCCGAATTGGATATGTGCCCGGTTAGGGATAGGCTTGCCATACATCACATTGTGGGACTTAGTTTCTTCGGCTAGTCGTGGGTGCGCTAGTTGTGCCTCTGCCGATTTCTTCGGGGCTATGGACGTGAAGATACTCTAGCCTCCTCTCTCTAACCTAATTCTTATTGATATTTAAATAAACGTCGTCATTGTATTAAAACTCATACTCACATACTCGTAAATTTAGTGTTTCTAACTCCACTAACCTAAAAATACTTATTAAATGCCACTAAAAACATACAAACTTGTTAAAATAGATTAAACACAAAAGTTATTGAATAATCCCTTATATATTTCATAAGATGAGAACTTTTAGACGTCGCAAAGTCGGTCCGTTGCAAAATTTAATCCCGGATAAAGAGTATCGTCCCCCGGTATTCTCGACTGTGCACCGATTATGTTCCCCGGGCAGTATTTGCAGAGGGCTCCCGGGACTTCATATAGGATGCTTCACCAAATACCACTTGAAATGGCTGCATATTATTTTACTTCGTTGAAATCGGCTGGATTTCTCGAGAATACTATCTGTTACATGAAATCAAATAAGCAGACTAATTTTCTGATATATACGCCGCTATATATCGCCTCTGTGGTCTAACGGTCCGGGTGTTGGACTTGACTGCATGAGGTCCCGGGTTCGAATCCCGGGTCGGCCAACACAAAGAAAATTGAATTTTCCAATTTTCTAATAAAAAAAATGTTGGTCGGGATTGGAAATGTGCCCGGTTGGCGATAGGCTTGCCACCTATCACATTGTGGGACTTAGTATCTTCGGCTAGTCGTGCGTGCCCTGGTTGTGCCTCTGCCTACCTCTTCGGGAATATGGGCGTGAAGATATTTTTTTTTACGCCGCTAATAAAACGACTGACGATGCAAGAACAGAATAGAACAGAACCCGGAGACAGACAGCAAGTAGACAATTCTCCTGATGACAAGTCATTATAGTTATAGTCACCGTAGATGTTATTGGTGCAACTCTATCTCATGTCCGAAATCTTTTGCTACGTGCTTTAATTATATTACCTAAACTTTGTAGAGCTTTCCCGTGTTGTGCTTTTCCAAACCTCAACACAATCAGTAAATTTATAAAACACGAAAGCTCTTTTGCTGATTTCTTTGTTTTTTATGTGAAATGTCAGCCAACAAGCGTTTGGCTCCCCTGGTGGTAAGAGATAACTGTGGTACATAGACAAATCTGTCCTGTGGCCAGCATGTTAGGCCTATTGTGCAAGTCTACCGGCTACTCTGCCAATATAATGAATATGATGGATTTGATTTTTATAATCGCCTCTGTGGTTTAGCAGTACAGCTGTTGGACTTGACTGCATGATTTGATATGACTGCCCGGGTTGGGCAATAAAAAGAAAATTTGGCTTTTCCAATTTGTCTAATAAAAAAAAACGTTGCCCGATATTTGATACGTGCCCGGATGGCGATGGGCTTGCCACCTATCAAATTGTGGGACTTCGTCTTCGGCTAGTCTCGGGTGCTCTGGTTGTGCCTCTATTACTATTCCTATTCAAGAATATGGGCGTGAAGATACTTTTTTTGATGATATTGCAAATATGATGTACAGGAAATCGTTAGACTCATTCCATTACACGCTTGTGTGCATGAAAAAGGAAACACCAACAGTTGCAGCAAAAATTAAATCAGCGTTTTAAAAGCAATTTATTTAAACTTGTATAGAATGGCGTAATAAAGAATAACTAAGCGAGTAAATTTGAACTTATTTTCATAGAAAAAGCATATTCAACATTTATTATGGCGATAAATTTATAAAGCGGTATTTACACAAAGCTCAGTGGACGTTAAAGACCATTTTGAGAAGACGCGGAGCGAACTGAGTTAAAATGAATTTATGTTTTGTTTGTGCCATACGTTTGTGTGTTAGCAGTTCGAAAACAATTGCTGTCGACTTTTGTGCACTTTTAAATAAAACTGCACATTGTAAGTCATCATTAAAGTTAATACCCATTTACACTTTTTATTTATGGCGAGTGAGAGGAAAAACTCAGTTGAGTTCTTTATTTTTTTATTATTATTCAATTTTATTAGACTATCTAAGAGGCAAACGAGCGCAGTATAATTAATAATAGTTGCCCTGCACACATTTAAGTAAAAATTGGAGGGTCACAAAAAATAAAATCTTCAGGGATGATTACAATCTTTTCTTGAAAGCAAACATACTGCTAGCCATACCTCAAATGTTTGATAGCCGTGTACACGTACAAAGATTTCTCAGCTAATTTGTTGTTCTTACTGCAAAAGACTGGAACTCTCTGTCAGACAGCTTTTCCGGAACTGTATACTTTGAAAATATTTATAGCATGATCGTCACTGTAGTCTAGATGTCCAGCGTAGGACTTGACTTCTTGAGGATCCGGGTTCGATCCCCGGATCATTCAACAAAAAAAAATAGAATTTGTGTATTTTTAATATTTTAATAAAAATAACGATGCCCGGGATCGGATATGTGCCTGGCTGGCGATAAGCTTGCCACCTATCACATTGTGGGACTTAGTATCTTCGGCTGTTTCAGCTATATGGGCGTGATTATACCTTTATTCAAAGCAAGAGTGAAAAGCCTTCTCCTAGCTCCACCTTTGACTATACCTAATCTTTCCATCCGGTGGGTTTCGAGTAATTACACTAAGCTACACATCTTAAAAAAAGTGAAAAGTGCGTTTGGAAATAATAAAATTAGGAAACAACAATATACACAATAATCTTGTACGAGGTAAAGAGACATTTTGGAACGTAGTGGTTGCAACGTGTGTATGAGGTAAAGAGACGTTTTGCAACATAGTGGATTCAATCACATAAAGAGCAATTGGTGAAGGAATTTATTTTTTTTGCGCATTTAAAAAAAAGCAAGAGCCTTCCGTCGTAAATTTTTCAGAAGAAGAAATCAGAGTTGATGATTTTATATATTTTACTAACCAGAAGTCTGTCTGTTCGCAATTGCAGTTACTATTTTTTTCTATAAATCAAATTTATGTTCATAACGGATAAAATCAGCTTCTAATGACAAAAGATTTTTGAAGTGAAAACTTCTTTAGCGGCGTTGCGCACTTTTTTTGGAATAGGTAAGAACTTCTAGCGCTGGGCGCTTGCGCGAATGTTCGTGTTAACATGTTTGTGTACGATAGCACAATAAATGAATATTGTATTCTACCACATAAATGATAGTACTTTCGTACTGATAATTAAAGCAATTCGTGCAAAATTATTTCCTAACCATTCCAAAATATCAAAAAATCACAACACTAAAAGTAAGTAAGTATCTTCACGCCCATATCCACGAAGCGGGGGGCAGAGGCACAACCAGGGCACCCACGACTAGCCGAAGACACTAAGTCCCACAATATAATAGGTGGCAAGCCTATCGCCACCTGTGCACATTTCCAATCCCGACCAAAAATTTTTTGTCTAAGAAAATTGTTAAAATCCAATTTTCTTTAAAAAGTATCTTCACGCCCATATCCCCGAAGAGGTAGGCAGAGGTACAACCAAGGCACCCACGACTAGCCGGAAGACACTAAGTCCCACAATGTGATGGGTGGCAAGCCTATCGCCAACCGGGCACATTTCCAATCCCGACCAACATTTTTTATTAGAAAATTGGAAAAATCAAATTTTCTTTTTGTTGGCCGACCCGGGATTCGAACCCGGGACCTCATGCAGTCAAGTCCAACACCCGGACCGCTAGACCACAGAGGCGAATTTTCTTTAACAACATTAATATTCAAGTTTTCACTTCGGTCGGCACTCCCGGAGTGCAACCCGTCGTTTTTTTTTAAATTAGTCGAGTCGTTTTGCAATACAAGCAAAGAACCCAGTCTTTTCTTCTTTTTAAAGGTATTAGTGCAGATAATGTATGCGAGTATCAAAACAATGTGCACTTAGTTTTATTCATATTTATGGCATTACTCAGATGGGGGAGAAGACTAAGTAGAGATTAAAATTAAATTAATGAAAGACGCTTTTGTGCATTGTCTTGAAAATAAATTACTTATCTCTTCCAAACCTAAGAAATATATAAGCATTGAATTCTTACATTTTTCAAATTTCTTGTTCAACTGAGTTTTTGGCAATTTATTGGTGTTAAAAAAATTAACCTGAATTTATTTAAATTTGGAATTTTTTAATCTAAAATTTATACAAAACATATGTTTATACTTTATGTTTAAACTATTATACGTATGTGAAGTTGAAGTTGTTGTTAGCCAAAAATAAAAACCCCTGTGCAAATAGTGTCGGCAATGTCTAGAATTTAACACTATGTAATTTAAACAGGCTTGGTCACTGAACAGATTCAATTTTATTAGACAATTTTATTCAATTTTGACACACATACACACAAACACACAACACACACACACACACACACACACACAAACACACACACACACACACACACA